>PVJO010001614.1:0-166525 GCA_004026905.1 Hystrix cristata
TTTTTTTGGTGCTGGGGATTGAACTCAGGGCCTTGTGCTTGCAAGACAAGCACTCTAACCACTGAGCTAAATCCCCACCCCTGTACATGTTGCTTTTCATTTAGGTTTTACTGGATTTATTTCACCAGTACATATTTTGAAATTTTTTTGATATATAGATTGTGTATCTGTTTTGTTCAATTTATACCGAAATATTTTATTTTTCTTTGATGCAGTTATAGATAATATTATGTTTTTAATTTTAGATTATACATTTTCATCATTAGTATACAGAAATGTACCTGCTTTTTGTGTGTTGGTCTCGGAGTCTGGAAATTTATTGAATTTATTGGTTCTGGGAATTCCTATTAGGTTCCGTGGACTTTTTGCGCAAGCAATCATGCTGTCTAAAAATAGGAACACTTTTATTCCTTTCCAGTGAATATATTTTTTAATTTCTTGTTTTAGTCTTATTGAGCCATCTACAACTTCTAGTATTCTGTTAAATAAGAGTGGTGAGAGTAAACTTCCAGCCTTATTCTCAAATCAGAAAACATCGAGTCTTTCACCCTTAGTATGATATTAGCTGTAGTTTTGGAAGATGTTGTTTTACCAGATTAAGGCGGTTCCTCTCTATTTCTAGTTTGCTGAATTTTATGTAAGTGAGAGTTGGATATTGCCAAATGCTGTTCCTGAGTCCTACAAATTTTCTTTAGCTTGTTGTCATAGTAGATTGCATTGATTATTTTTTTTAATATTGAACCAGCCTCGTATAGCTGGAATAAATCCCACTTGGTTATGGTATATAATTCTTTTTGCACCTTGCTGAATTCAATTTGCTATTTGCGTGTGTGTGTGCATGCGCACGCACGGCCTTTACTGGGGATTGAACGCAGGGCTTTGAATTGGCAAGCACTCTACTACTGAGCTACATCTCCGACTCATCTTATTTTTTAATTTGAGACAGGTCTCATCAAGTTGCCCAGGCTGGTTTCAAACTTGCAGTCTTACTGCCTCAGACTCCCAGGTACAGCTGGGATTACAGGCCCATGCCTTTAACACTGTGCCTGGCTTTGAGGGTTTTCAAATCTAAGTTCATGAGAGATACTAATTTTCTCTCTCCTCTCTTCCTCTTTCTTCGTTTTGCAATGTCTTTGTCTAATTTTGGTGTCAAGGTAACACCAGCCTCATAGAATAAGGTGGAGAATGTTCCCTTTTCTGTTTTCCGGGAGCTATTGTATAAATTGATTTTAAACCTTTAAGCATTTGGAACATTTCTCAGTGAGACTGTTGAGCTTACAGATTTGTTTCTCTTGAGCTTTTTAATTGTAAGTTCAGCTTCCTTAATGACTATTCAGTACATCTGTTTTGTGCTTGTTGAGTGCTAAGGTTTGTGAATTCTGAGAAATTGATCTATTTAATCTAAACTGCCAAATTAAGGCATACAGTTGTTCACAGTCTTCCCTCATTATTGCTTTGGTGGCTAAGTCTAGGAAGATGCACCATCTTTCATTCTTGATATAGATGATAGTGTCTTCTCTTTTCATCTTTGTCTCTCTAGACGTTTATTAATTTTGTTGGTCTTTTCAAAGAACTAATTTTTTGTTTCATTGCTTTTCTGTATTATGTTTCTCTTGTTCAATTCTATTATTTTCTCTTCTTATCTTTGTTACTTCCTTCCTTCTGAGTGCTTTTGTCTTCTTTCACTTTCTTGGGAAGAACTTGCACTACTGGTTTGTTACCATTCTTCTTTCCTACTGTAAACATTTAGTGCCATAAACATCCCTTCCGATGCTACTGCATTCAACATGCTTTCATATGCTTTCTTTTTCATGTTCATTTAATGCTATGTGTTTTGTGAGATTTTTCTCATTGATCCATTGACTGTTTAGAAGTTGTCTAATGTCCACGTGATTGGATGACTTCTGACTTGTTCCATATTCCCTAAATAATTTCAATTCTTTGACTTTTGTTCTGGTTTGATTATTACCTAGTATGTGATCTATCATGTGGTACTGGTCTTTCTTTTTTATTTTCTTTTTTTGGTTCTGGGGATCAAACTCAGGGCCTTGTGCTTGCTAGGCAAACACTCTAACCACTGAGCTAAATCCCCAGCCCTGGTACTGGTCTTTCTGTGACTGGATTATTTCACTTAACATGAAGACCTCCTGTTCCATTTATGTTGTTGCAATGACAAGATTTCATTCCTTCTATGGCTGGATAGTATTCCAATGTGTATACGTACCACATTTTACCACATTTTCTTTATCAATCATTCATCAGTTGATGAATATCTAGATTGTTTGCGTGAACATGGGATGTCTTTCCGTTTTTATATGTCCTTTTCAATTTTTTATCCATGTTTAATCATTTTTATGATGGCTCGTTTAGCCCTTTGGTTAAATTTATTACTGGTTTTTTGGTAACTGTTGAAAATGAGATTGCTTTCTTGATGTCTATTTCAGCTAATTTGTTATGGGTGTATAGCATAGTGACTTTTGTATGTTGCATTTACATCCTGCAACTTTGATGGATTCATTTGTTAGTTCTAAAAGTATTTTAGTGGAACCTTTGTGGCTTTCACATCATCTTCAAACAGTGACAACTTGACTTCTTTTTCAATTTGGATGGCTTTTCTTTCTTCCTCTTGCCTGGTTTATATAGCTACAATTTCCAGTACTGTGTTGAATAAGGGTCGTAAAAGTGGGGCATCTATGTCCTGTTCCAGATTTTAGAGAGAAGGACTTCTGCTTTCCACTGCTCAGTATAATGTTGCCTGTTGGCTTATTATAAATAATAGCCTTTATTATGTTGGGGTACATTCCTTCTATACCTAATTTGTTCAGTATTTTTAATTACAGAGATGTTGAATTTTATCAAATGCCTTTTTAGCATCTATTGAGATATCATGCACTTTTTGCCTTTTATTCTGTTAATGTGGTGTATCATGTTTATTGATTTGCATATTTTGAACCATCCTTGCATTTTTGGGATGAATCCCACTTGATCATAGTGAATAATCTAACATGGTGCTTGATTTGGTTTGCTAGCATTGTGTTGAGAATTTTGTACGTTCATTACAGACATTGGCCTGAAGTTTCTTTTCTCTCTCCTTTCCTCCCTCTCTCCCTTCCTCCTTTTTTCAGTCCCTCCCTCGGTCTCTCTCTTTCTATTGTTATTATTGTGTTCTTACCTGGCTTTGGTATCAGGGTAATCTTGGCCTTGTAGAATGTGTTAGGAAGAATTCTTTCCTCATCGATTCTTTGGACTAATTTAAGATGAACACATATTAGTTATTCTTTAAATGTTTGGGAGAACTCATCACTGAAGCCATCTGGTCCTGGAAGAGTTTTATTATTATTCAATCTTATTATTTGCTACTGGTCTGTTCAGGTTTTCTGTTTCTTCATGATTCAATCTGGGTGTGTATGTTCAGAAATTTGTCCATTTCTTCTAGGTTATCAAATTTGTTGACGTGTAGTTGTTCATAGTAGTTTCTAAGGATCTTCTGTATTTCTGTGGTGTCAGTCATTTGTAATGTCTCCCTTTTCATATCTGATTTTATTTATTTGAGTCATCTCACTCTTTTTTTTTCTTTTTTTCTTTTTTGTCCTGGGGATGAACTCAAGGTCTTCACAATGAGTTACATCTCTAGTCCTTTTTTTTTTTTCGACAAAGGTTATGTCACTACATTACTCAGACTGGCCTCAAACTTGCAATTCTCCACAGTTCTCTTTTTAGTCTAGCTAAAGGTTTGTCAATTTGTGTTATTTACAGTTCTTGAAGAAACCAAAGAGAAATGGGATTATGAATCCACTTGTACTACATGCTGAAATTTATACACCCACCTGCAGCTTATCAAGAATCCACCAAAACCCAAACAAATTAATACTAACTTTACTTGTAATAGTCAAAGGCTGTCAATCAATATAGCGAAATACTACTCAGTAATAAAAAAGAATGAACTGTTGATACAGAATGCAATGGGTACATCTCTAAATAATTATGCTGAGTGAAAAAATACATGCTACAGATTCTATTTACATGTATTTCTAAAGTGAAGTTCCTAGGATAGAAAGGTAAGGAGAGGTGGAAAAAGATCCTAGGGGACATAGAGGCACATCTGAGCGTAGTAGATGTCATGATTACTTTGATCCTGGTGATGGTTTCATGTGTGAATACACATGGCAGACCTTATCATTACATTTAATTTGATAAAGGTATTATTTAATATGACTTGGAAAAGTGAAATAGTTTATACATATCAAAATATGTATCAATGTGTACGCTGAAAGGAACAAAACACTAAAGAAGAAAATTGCTATTTATGATTATTATCTATAAAAATTTCAAAATGATACATTGATTTGTTATTGCAAGAAGGGCCAGAGAGCCTGATCATGATTTAACTGGGCTTGGCAGAAATAAAGACAAAGCTTTCAGATGGGTTTGAGTCTAAAGCCTGGAAACTAGAAGGATAAGAGGTAGAGGGACAATGATAGATTCCATTTTAAGTGATAGATTCTAAGCCTCAGGTGGAAATCTGGGATGCCTTTTTGGTACAAGATCTGAAGACAGAATGGAGTTGTCCCTTCAGGGAAAGAAAGGAAGGACTTATTGTCTTTTGTTTTGTTTTGTTTTGTTTTTTTCATTTTTATGGAAATAAAATACTAGAACCTTAAACAAAGAAGGCAGTGACCAGATCTCATTAATCTCGGGGTTCCCCCTCACGGAGCTGGCAGTGCACACAAGCCACTAATACTTTATGACTTAATAGAAGCCCCTTCCACCCTGTTTTCCCATTTGCAAGATGAAGAAAGCAAACCTGCCTCTGAGGACAGTTATGAAGATTCAGAGACAATGGGATTTGAGAACTTGCCTGCCCAAAGAGTAGATGCATAAATGGTGTCCTGTGTGACAACACACAACACATCCATTAGATAGAAAGAACAAAAAAAGCTTTTCAAAAATAGACAATCTCAAGTGCAAACACAACTGGTGGGAGTGTAAGTTAATAGAGTCTGACAGAGTCTACTAAAGCTAAACACCTATATGCCCTATGGCCAGCAATTTCACTCAAGTACATTGCCAAAGAAATTAATTTGTATATTTACCCAAAGAAATGGACTTGAGAGGCTGGAGATTTAGCTCAGTGGTTACAGTACTTGCCTTGCAAGCACAAAGCCCTGAGTTCGATCCCCAGCACACGCACACACACACACACACACACACACACAAAAAGAAAATGCACTTGAATATCCATAACACTAAGAGAGTCCCCAACTGGAAAATATCAGACTGAGATATATATATGTGTGTGTGTGTTCTCCACACAACGGAGAACAGCCAGAAGTGAAGGAACTGTTTTTACATGCCACATGAATGAATGTCACGAACATAACATTGGCTTCTTTTTTTTGTGTGGGTGAGTGTTTTGTTTGTAGTACTGGGGATGGAATGCAGGGACTTCACACTGAGCTACATCCTTCGTCCTTTTTATTATTATTATTTTATTTTGAGATGGTCTTGCTAAGTTGCTAAATTGCCTATGCTGGGCTCAAACTTGCGATCAGTCTCCCAGAGGGCTGGAAATGCAGGTGTGCACCACCACATCCAGCTACAAACACGTTAAAAAAAAAAAAAAGGCCAAAAGCCGAGCACACAGTACACACCGTACAGGTCTAGGGTGTGAGTCAAAAACACACAAAAGTAATCTCTGCTGTTAGTAGTCAGGCAAATGAAAGCTTTACGGTAAAAGGGGGAAAGGGAGAAAGGGACATGTGGGGCTTTTGGAGGGCTGCTAATGTTTGGTTGCTTGTTCTGAGTACTGGTTATACGAGCATGTTCAATTTGTGTAAATTATTTGAACTGTATAGTAATAATTTTTGTCTTTCAATAAAAAGTTTACTTCATTTGCTTGGTGTGGAGTGTGTCAGCGTACCACTGAGGCACTGAAGCACAAGTTATGGAGACGGAGAGCTCTGGGTCCTAATCCTGCTTGCCACTTTGGCCCGCTGTGACTGGCAAGCGGCTTCATGGGTGTTTCCTTCTCCATAAAACAGAACATGATAAGTGCTAAGACTTGGGCCGAGTGTGTAGCTCAGTGGTAGAGCATAAGCCTAGCCAATCCAAGTTCCTGAGTTCCATCTCCAGTCCCGAAAGAAAAAGAAAAAAAGATTCGATGACATGATGCTTGTAAGGCTTAAGTACAAGACCTAGCCGAGGTCTGAGGGCTTGCACGACCCGTCTCTTGGGAACCTGCTGCTTCATTTTCTTCAGCCCTGATTCCACTGAATTCACTCTTCATCGTACTGGGGGCTCTGGGCTCCGCACTTCTAGGGTGGAGCCCGATTATAGAGTATCACCTTTCAGGGGTACAATCCTGGGAGCAGCTGTCCTGGTGGAGACCCCCTCCCTTAAAAAAACCTTTTGTGGAACTCAGTCCAAGACCTCTCCAGCTCTACCACTTAATGACAAAGTTTCTGTCTTCTGTTTTCCATCCTTTAGAAAATCCCTCAGGCCGGGCATGGTGGCCCAGGCCTGTAATTCTCAGCACTCTATGAGGCTGAGGCAGGAGGACTGCAAGTTCAAGCCCAGCCTGGGCCACTGTGCTACTTACTTAGCGAGATCCTGTTTTAAAATAAAAAAGTTTTAAAAGGGACTGGGGATGTAGTTCTGTACGAAGGCCTTGAGCTCAATCCCCAGTATGAAGAAAGGGAAAAAAAAAAAGACAAGAAAAAGAAAGCGAAGACCACTTAGCTCCCAATCTCCCTAACAGATAACAAAATTTCCTCCGTTATATTACCACCGCGGCTCAGCCACCTACCGCGGCAGAAAGCCGCGCGTAGAACCGGCACGCGAGCGCTACTGCGCACGCTCAGGTTTCTGAGCCCGCCAGCGCGTTCGCTGGGGGATCACAGCGCATGCACGTACTCTCGGGGCGGAGTTTGGGACAAAGTCTTTCCGCCCCTTCATACTGTTCCCGCCCATCCAATCCGTTTTCTGTGTTGTTTTAAACTACATTTCCCAGGATGCTCTTGGATCATGAACTTCCGCTGGCGTCAGGGGAAGTAGTGACTGTATTAGGCCGAGCCACACTTAGACCGGCTTGGTCACTATGGAGGAGATAGGCATCTTGGTGGAGAAGACTCAGGTGCGGTGGGGGTTTGGGCTTTTTATTCCGGGCTGGGCTTGGGGAGAGGGTGAAGCCAGGTCAGAGTAGGGGGACGAGTGACTTCCCGGCTCCTTCGGAAGCCTCGGTAGAGGCCTGTTTGTGTAGCCGACTAGTGTTAGAAGGGCGTTGAAACTTGGAAGGCCGAGCTGGGAAAGTGAGGGGCGTTATAAACTGCCCGATGCCGATTTGAATGGCAGGCTGCGAGTGCTTAGAGACATCGTTGGCCTGTTGGGATTGGGTAGGATGGTGAGTGGTGGTGTGAGATCTGGCTGTGGGCCGGGGACTAAGCGGCTAGACGATTGATCTTTGGCGCTTGGCTGGGGCGGAGGGACAGTTACGGTAAGTATTATGTGTGACTTGACTGAGTGATGTTGGCCCATTGTGAGTTGGGAGTCTGCGACCTGGGGGATCGCTTAGGGGAAACTGAGTATGAATGCTAGGACTGAAGGTGTAGCGACCTTAATAACCTGTTTATAAGTGAGCCACGTGACATTAGGAACCTATTGAGACCGTCTGGGGTAAGGAGTTGATATAACGTTTAATCCTAGTTGGGTCCTGGGGTTTGCTGGTTGGGTGTTAAGAGTAGCATTTGATAGCAGCAAGTCTGTTTGGGGGACAAGTTGACATAAAGGGCTTGTTTAGGGGGCTGAGTGACATTAGAAGCTGATTTAGGGAGTTGAGAAGTTTCCAGGACTTATTTAGAGGAGCCGAATGATGTCAAGAACCTGCAGAGGCTGAGTGACTGTGGTGATGAGGGGAAGGGTCCCTAAATATTTCTGTGAACGAATTCTTTGCCAACTTGAATTTTCCCCGTTGGTCTAGGATGAGATCCCCGCCCTGTCTGTATCCCGGCCCCAGACTGGCCTGTCTTTCCTGGGCCCAGAGCCTGAGGACCTGGAGGACCTGTACAGCCGCTACAAGGTACATTGAACCCAATCCTGGACCCCACACAGGGGCCACCTCCTACTTTCCTCCCTGGCTCAGTAAGGCCTGGAGCCATCCCCTCCCTCTCTCTGTACTCACAGAAGCTACAACAAGAGCTGGAGTTCCTGGAGGTACAAGAGGAGTACATCAAGGATGAGCAAAAGAACCTGAAGAAAGAATTCCTCCATGCCCAGGAGGAGGTGAAGCGAATTCAGAGCATCCCATTGGTCATTGGGCAGTTTCTGGAGGCTGTTGATCAGAACACAGCCATCGTGGGCTCTACCACAGGTGAGTGGCTGCATAGATGGAGGCACCTCATTCATTCATGTGACCTCTCAACACCAGATTCCTGCCATGTGCCAGGAACTGGGTCTGCCATGTGCTAACTCACAGCAGATGTGGCAGGATGGTGTAATGGTGCTCTTCAAAGGTGGTTTTGTTTTGTTTTTCTGGTACTGGGGAGTGAACGCACAGCCTTTGCATCAAACTACATCCCCAGCCTTTTATTTTTTGAGACAGGGTTTTGCTAAGTTGCCTAGGCTGAGTTTAAACTTACAGTCCTCCTGCCTCATCATCCCAGGGTGCTGGGATTATAACACCTGGGATTTGCCACCACACCTGGCTCTTTAGAATATTTTGACTGATCCAAAGTAGGGGAGGATGTGGTGGCACACACCTGTGTAATCCCAGTACTCGGGAGGCTGAGGCAGGAGGATCTGAGAGTTTGAGGCCAGCTTGGGCCACATTGTGAGTTCAAGGCCAATTTAGATTACATAGCAAGACATAGGGGTAGGGAAAAAATTTATGAACATAACCCAAACAGCATAGGAAACAACATGAAGAATCAGTGCTTGGGACCACATGCTATTAAAAAGCTTTTGCACAGCAAAAGAAATCACGTATAGAGCAGGGCGAAAACCCACAGACTGGGAAAAACTTTTTACTAGCTATCCATCAGACAAAGATCTAACATCTAGAATATACAAAGAACTCAATAAAAATCAAACCTCCCAAATTCAAAGACCCAATCCAAAAATGGGCATCTGAAATGAATAAACATTTCTCAGATGAAGAAATTAAAAAGGCAAATAAATATATGAAAAAGTGTTCAACATCACTAGTCATTCGAGAGATGCAAATCAAAACAACATTAAGCTGGGGATTTAGCTCAGTGGTTAAAGTGCTTGCCTTGCAAGCACAAGGACCTGAGTTCAATCCCCAGCACCCAAAAAAAAAAACAAAAAAAAAACCAACATTAAGATTCCATCTCAGTCCAGAAAGAACTGCGTTTATGAAAAAATCAACCAGTAACAAATGCTGGCGGGGCTGTGGGGAAAAAGGAACCCTCCTCCATTGTTGGTGGGAATGTAGACTGGTCCACCCACTATGGAAATCAATATGGAGATAGATTCCTCAAACAACTAGAACTAGAGGTTCCATTTGATCCAGCTATCCCCCTACTGTGGATCTTTCCAGAAGAACTGGAATCCTCATACCACAGGGATGTATGCACAACCATGTTTATAGCAACACAGTTTGTAATAGCTAAGTCTTGGAAACAACCTAAATGCCCAACGACAAATGAATGGCTAAAGAAAATGTGGTTTTTCTACACAATGGAGTACTACACTGCCATAAAAAAGGATAAACTAGAGTCATTTGTATGTAAACGGATGTTCCTTGAGAGCATACTATTAAGTGAAATAAATCGGACACTTATGAGTACACATCAAATTGTTTCTCTGATATGAGAAACCATGGATGCAAAAAAAGGACAAAGAGGTGTAATAGATATAATCTAAAAGGAAGATAATATTCCAAGGAGAGGAGCATTGAAAGGAGAGAGGGGGAGAAGCGGGAAGGGAAAAGAGAGATAGAAAAAGGAAAGGGAATTCATGGAGAAATGTGAATGTACCTGCTGTAAATAGGGAAGGGAATAGAAGGGAGGGATGGGGAAGAGGGGGGAGAACCAAGGTACACCATGTACAGGTACAAAATAAATGTGATGAATGTAACAATTATATGTACATTGTACCAATACATGTTCTTGGTTAAAAAAAAAAAATAGATTACATAGCAAGACCCTGTCTCAAAATGACAAAACAAAACAAAAAAGGAAAAAAAACAAAAGTAGGGGAAAAAGTTTTTTTTAACCATGTGAGTGTCTGTCTATCGCTGCATATATGTGTGTACATACAGCCTTACATGTGTGATATACTCTGATGTTGTTTATTCTGTTCTAATCTGTTTTGATTTAAACAAAATTCTGGTCATGTCTGTTTAAATTGATTCCACGAGCACTTCTGGGTTGGGACTTGGAATTTGAACTACTAGGGGCATGTTACGAGCTCAGGCTCTGGTAAGGTAAGGATCCAGCTTATGGTAGCTGCTATTACTAATCTAGGTCAGGACCCTGCCCGTAATGATGGTCGTTGTTTCTGGTGTCTTATCTGTCTTTTCCTGCTCCTAACCTCTGCTCTTCTGGACCAGGGCATGTTTGTGTAAAGGTTGTAGGCAATGGCGTGTGGCTGCTTGGAGTTGGATTGATGAGCTGTGAGGAAGTGAAGGAGTGAGATGTCTAGTATCCAGGTTGAGGCCTGTGTTCGACCTGTGGGACTTAGGTGGGACATGGGCTCTCACTGAAAATGCATTGTGGTTGGAGATATAGGTTTGGAAGGAGATAGTGCAATCCAGGACGTCACAGGGAATTGTTCCAAGTGCTGTTGACAGTCAGAAGATTGCTGTGCACGATGAGCTTAAATGTAGGAGGTGGATTAGAGAGGTGAGACTGGAGGCTAGATGACCAGGAGTCATGCAGAGACCTACACAGGAGGAGATGGGGTTGAAGCCTGGGCCAGAGGGAGGAGAAGAGAGCTGGTTGGAGAGAAAGTTGGGAGGCTCCATGGAAGGCTGTAGTGACCAATGGGCTGTGGTGAGAGTGGGAGAAGGCTCCAGTTTGAGACTCGAGGCTCTAGCTGGGAACTGAGGTCAACGGGTCTCCTTGAGACAGATTTAGGTTGGGGAAGACACCAGTATCATAGTGGGACGCAGTGAGTGAGAGCTGTCAGGAAACTTCCAGAGGGAGGCATGCTTGACTTTAAGGACTGGAGCTCAAGGGAAAGTTGGGGCTATAGTTGGGGGCTGTAACAAAGAAGTTGGCGTCAGTGTCCAGGATGGACTGGAGAAGGCAAGACTGGAGGCCAGAGGAGCCGGTCTGGGTCTGAGTGAGAGGTTTGGTGGCTTGGAGGGTACAACTCTGAGATAAGAGGGAGTGGAGAAGGGGCAGTTTGAAAGCTCTGGCACCTCTCATTTTCCCCTCTCCCTTCCGCCCCCTTCCCAAAGGCTCCAACTATTATGTGCGCATCCTGAGCACCATAGATCGGGAGCTGCTCAAGCCCAATGCTTCCGTGGCCCTGCACAAGCACAGCAATGCCCTGGTGGATGTGCTGCCTCCCGAGGCCGACAGCAGCATCATGATGCTCACATCAGGTGAGGGGGAGACGGGGGCCTGCAGGATCTGAAACGACCCTGCGGGCCAGGCTGGGAGCCCCAGCTTTGCTCTCCCACCAGACCAGAAGCCAGACGTGATGTACGCGGACATTGGGGGGATGGACATCCAGAAGCAGGAGGTGCGGGAGGCTGTGGAGCTCCCACTCACGCACTTCGAGCTCTATAAGCAGGTCAGGTGGCACAGGTGGCAGGGAAAGGCCCCGCCGTGTGTGGGGTTTGTGGCGGGACTCCCTGACCTGTTCTTTCCCTACCTCTGGGCCTCAGATCGGCATTGATCCTCCCCGAGGGGTCCTCATGTACGGCCCGCCCGGCTGCGGGAAGACCATGTTGGCAAAGGCTGTGGCGCATCACACGACAGGTGAGCCTCTCGCTGCCTCCCTGTGCCCTGACCCTCTGACCTTCTGGCCTTCTCACGTTGCTGCCTCCCGGGGGAATGACACAGCACAGTGACTGCAGACATGGGCTTCCAGGTCACAGTGCTGTATACCTCTTCCTGGCTCTGCAGTCCTGGGCAGGTGACTTTACCTTCTCATGTCTCCATTTCCAAAGTCATTTCACAGGGCGATTGTGAGGATTTAATGGAATACTGCAGTGTTTTTCTGTGGTTGTGGCCTGCTGTGAATTTACACTGGTGGCCTGAAGCTGAGGGGGAGGCAAAGTCCTGGAGGGGACAATCTCCAGGGAAGCAAGGAGGGCAGTGAGATTGTCCAGGAAGAGGTGGGGATCCATCCTGCATTGGCCTCCAGGAAGTCCCACGGGAAGCAAGGCATGAGGAGTTGTCTACTGGGCACATGGATGGGGAGAGGGCATTCACGATGGGAGACAGGAAGACTCGAAAGTGGAAGGAACTTGTTTAGAGAACCCTGAGTAGACAGACTGCAGACCCCCAGAGGGCAGGAACCTCCTGCTTTTGTCCTTTTCTGTTTTTGGTACCCAACCCTGGAGCAGCTGTGTGGGGGACTCAGAAAACATTTATTGAATGGCTGGCTGAGGTAGGGACTGTGTTTTGCAGGGTATAGGAGGTGGGGCCGAAGAGATCATGAAGGGCCTGAATGTAAACAGTCTCAGACTATTCAGTCATTTCAGCGAGTGTTGTAAGCCAGAAATTTTGAAAAATGAAATTAAAATAGGTAATAGTAATGGTGAATAAAAGTGAGGATGCAGACACCTGGAATATTCAGCCCTTTCAAGGAGGTGTGCATATGCACTTCAATACTTTTGACCAAATTGAATATTTACTGATTGTTATGTACTAAGGGTTCTAGTTACTGAGAATATGGCAGCAAGCAAGTCTCTTCACTCCTGGAATTTCCATCCTACTGTGGAGGAGAGAAATGTTGAAAGATGGTGCAGGGGATATTTTGAGTCTTGGCAGAAGGGTGTCTGACCAGATAAAAAAGCCAAAATGTAGCCATAAAGCTTTATGTTATGTTTAGGATCCAGGAAACCAGTCACTTTTTTTCTTCTCAATTTTTTAACTTTTCTTTTTTTCAATTTTTTAAATTTTTATTTATTTATTTTAGGTGCTACGGATTGAACTCAGGGCCTTGTGCTTGCTAGGCAATGCTCTACCACTGAGCAAAATCCCCAGCCCCTTTTAACTTTTTGTTTAAGTAATTTCTGAAAATAATTTTAGAGAAAATGATTTCAGAGTTCCTGTGCACCCTTCATCCAGATTCCCTAATGTTACTGTCTTACAAAATCATAGGTCAATCATGAGACCCAAGAAATTAACATTGGTACAGTAACTTGAAGATAGGACCTAGTGGCTTCATCCTGAGCCCAATCCTTTCTTTATATTTTATTTCGAAACAGAGTCTCACTCAGTAGTGGCCTGGGCTGGATTTGTACTTACATGCCCCTCAGAGTACTGAGATTACCGGCCTGCATCACCATGCCCAGTTTAGCTTCCTTCATATTTCACCACAGTGGGCCAGATGTAGTGGCACACACCTGTAGTCCCAGCACTCAGGAGGCTGAGGCAGGAAGATCAGTGCAAGTTCAAGACCAGCCTGAACTACTTAGGGAGACCCCGTCTCAAAAAAAAGAACAGATTTTACCAGTCATCTGCAAGTGTCTTTGTTCTGGTCCCAGTTTCAGTCCAGACAAAACAAGCTTGGCTAAGTAGGAACTGAGATGTGGCTTCTCTCTGAGCGAATTAGGGGTGGTTTGTCATTGTTGGACAGCAGGAAGCAGAGTGAGAACAGAGGGTGGAGCAGCGGGAACAGTCGCCAGCTGGGGCTGAGTTACCTGCCTGTGGAGGAGAGTTAGGGACCTAACTGAGATAGAGCCTCATCTACTTGTTAGGGTGGCAGTTGGCAGTTTACTGAGTCCGCGACCGAGGCAGGTCGACATTCTAGGATAGGTGAGAGGAGTGGCAGAGCCCAGAGGGGGCCCAAAGACCAGCAGGGCGTGGGGTTCAGGGGACAGAGGTAGGTCTGAGGTGGTTGCGTGACGAGGCTGATAGACTGGAGTCAGATAAGGCTCCAGAAATGGGAGTTTCACACCTGCAGAACAGCCAAGTAAAGGTGTGGCCACACCACAGTGCTCAGGTGCGTTTAGGGCAGGAAAAGTCTGAAACCTGAAGTGAAGATGCCAAATGAGGTCCCAGGTGACACAGGCACCAGGAAACAGGACACTTTGGGTCTAGTGTGAAGATACGCCAGGGCCCAGCTCCTGGTCTGCCCTGGTGTGTGGCCTATGAGCCTCCCTGCTCTGCGGAAGAGGGCAACGCCTGGGGGTGTTCACACACACTGGAGCCGCCTCCACATGCTGAGAAACAGTCCAGAGGGAGGACCCAAAACAACCCCATTAAACCAAGATGTATCATGTACAGGTACAAAATAACCATGTTGATTATGATCATTATGTATGCAATGTACCAATACATGTTCTTGGTAAAAAATAATTAAAAAAATTTAAAAAAAAAAAAAAAAAAAAAAAAAAAACCCATTTTAGCCGCATTGCTAGTGGCCGGTTACAGCAAAGGACAGGCCCGGGATCCCTGACTTTTTCAAGGATATTAAAAGGTTCACATCATCTTACTGAATGGACAAAATACCTGTTTTCTTACTGGCCTTGCATGCATTCCAGAAACTTGAGTGTTTGCATTTTATTTTTTTCTTCCTTAATATGTAATATCCCAATTTTTAAAGTATTAGGCCAAATACATACATATGCAGGATTCGTGGCGTGGACTGCTAGGTTGACACACAGATGGCTGGTTCTGGGCTGTCTCCTACTTTCAGTTAAGGCAGCTCCCTCACAGGACACTGCCCCCCAGCAGGCCATCTCCCTCTGACCCTTGTTTTCCTGCCATCAGCTGCATTTATCCGGGTCGTGGGCTCAGAGTTTGTACAGAAGTACCTGGGCGAGGGCCCCCGCATGGTCCGGGATGTGTTCCGCCTGGCCAAGGAGAACGCACCTGCTATCATCTTCATAGATGAGATCGATGCCATCGCCACCAAGAGATTCGACGCTCAGACAGGAGGTGAGTGATGCCCAGGCAGCCCGGGTCTTGGGCAGGCTTGTCGTGCTCTATGCCGTGGACTGACCATGTTGCACACTCTCAGCTGACAGGGAAGTTCAGAGGATCCTTCTGGAGCTGCTGAATCAAATGGATGGATTTGACCAGAACGTCAACGTCAAGGTTTGGGGCTCAGGATGGGCAAGCGGAGGTGTGGCACAGGAATCGGGGAGAGGTTGGGGCTGGCTCACGACGGAGAAGAGAGTGTGGGGAGGGCAGAAGTCTGAGCTGGTCGATCCTGGTGCCAGGTGATCATGGCCACGAACAGAGCGGATACACTGGATCCCGCCCTGCTGCGGCCAGGACGCCTGGACCGCAAAATCGAATTTCCTCTCCCTGACCGCCGCCAGAAGAGGTTGATTTTCTCCACTATCACCAGCAAGATGAACCTCTCTGAGGAGGTTGACTTGGAAGACTGTATCCTGTTCTGGAAATAAGGGGATGGGTCATGGCAAGGAACGGGGATTGCTCTTGCCCTCCACGTTGGCCACCACCGTGACCCAGATTGTGCAGGGGGACCAAGGTCCAGGGAGGAGGACTTGTGACAGTGATGGGCTCAGGATGACTTCTGGCCCCAGGCATTCGCCCATCATGCAGGGAATAGTGTCCTTAACTCATCTGCTGCAGATGTGGCCCGGCCAGATAAGATTTCAGGAGCTGATATCAACTCCATCTGTCAAGAGGTGAGCCATAGTTTCTTTCTGATCCGAGTCAGAGTGTGCGAAGACCCTGCCCCTTCTCAGATCACTCGGCTGCAGTCCTCTTGCTTCCCTCACTGCCTCCCTGAGTTGTGGGCCCCATCTCGTTCTTCCTTCACCATTGTTCAAGTAGCGCTTAATTCTCATCCCTCAACAGAGTGGAATGTTGGCTGTCCGCGAGAACCGCTACATTGTCCTGGCCAAGGACTTCGAGAAAGCGTACAAGACTGTCATCAAGAAGGATGAGCAGGAGCATGAGTTTTACAAGTGACCCCTCCACACACCCTCCACACCCCCAGGGAACGAGGTTTCTCTTACTTCCCCAGGCACCTGTCCCAAACCTAGTCCCTTTTCACTACACAGAATTGGTTTACTCAATAAATGGACAAGATCGAATGCATTTAATCTCTTCTTAGATGTTTAACTCCTTTGGAGGACATGGGCCTTGAATAGGAGCCACTGGGTCCTTTCTGACCTGACAGATAAGTGGGTGAGGCACGTGGCTTGGATTGCAGCTTGAGAAAGAAGCAAAGAATTCAAGCCGAATAAGTTCAGAATTGGGAGAAGGGGAGGAAAATGAACCTCAGACGGAAGCCTTTGACCAAAAAGTGTCCTCACTCCATGTTGTGCAGGTAGACCATTTGGGTTTCAGCAATCCTGCCTTCCTCACAGGCAGGGGTATCGGGGACAGAGACAGCCACTCAGAGTCTCCCAGAGCAGGGAGAGGGGCGCAGGTTAAGTGCCCAACTTCGCTTCTGTGAATGTTTCCAGCTCTACTCTGCCGGCTGTGTTGGAACACAGGTTTAGTCGTCATGTATGCTTCAGTAATATTTCCTTTAGGTCTTAACTCCCCAAGGGCAGTATGCACATCTCAGATGGGATGACAGTGTACACACTGCTAACGAGTTGAAAATGGCCCTATTATCAGAGTACCAAAGCACCAACATGACTTGTCCCTACAGATTTGCACAGATGTCACAACGGCCCAGATCACATCACAGCTATCGCTGGGATTCAAGCACTGCCTTCCACGTCAGTTTTGGAGGGAGGAGTAACTTCCAGCCAGCTGCTCTATGCGTCATTTCCTGTCACCCTCACAAATTATCCCTAAACACTGCTTGGACATTTCATCTTTATGATCTCAAGGTGCATGTATTTCTTTATTACAAGGTAAGATACAAGGCTTAGGCAGAGTCACTCCCTGCCAAAGCAGGGACAGGTCAGGCAAGAACGGTCCCAGGACCCAGAGTCCTGCAAGGGAAAGGGAGTAGCTCAGAACTGCGATCCTCAGTGGCCCAGCACCTGCTTACATTTATTTTTAGATACTTATATTGACAGTTGCAAGCTCACACATTACATCTAGTTTCATCTAACATTGCAAGGTTCATTCTCGTTTTCTTTCCATGTCTCTAATTCCCTGAAGTTTGGCCCTGTAATACGGTGTATTTACTGGATCAATTTCCCTGTGACTAACAGACTCAAATCACTGCTGTCACCCACTACCCTGTGCATAGCTCTCCTTACCTACTCACGTTTTAACACTCATCACTCTACCCACCCACACGAAAGTCCCCAGCATCCAAGGCTGGCAGCACTCACTGGACCAGGTGTCCTCTTCACCTGTCTGGACTCTGAAATCCCGAGCGGGCGGTCCTTTCCTGGACACCTTCCTTACCCAGGGTAGGGTGGCCCATCATGTGCTGGTCCATGCCAACACTTGGACTGCCCCCCATTAAGATCTAGACCCTACACCAAGCCATCCTCTGCATGAAAGTCCTCTTGGCCCTGCTGAGGCCTAAGCCACAGCTATAAGCCACCTTGTGATTTTGACCTGAATTATTCAGAAAGAGGATGAACAAAGTAAGTAGTTCTCTGATGGACTAATTGTACATTGTCTTGGACGACTCTCTTTCACTACACTGTCTCACATCCAAATAATTACACACATGCAGAAATACAACCCAACCCTAGCCAGTGGCACAGTCGATCCTGTAACCGTTTCTCACAGTGACACGAGGTCAGGTGCAAGGCAGCACACACTCCTTTTAAAAATACACCTAGTGAAGCTGATCATGGTGGCTCATACCTGTAATTCTAGCACTTTAGGAGGCTGAGGCAGGAGGATCCCAAATTCCAGCCCAGCGCACGCCATTTAGCGAGACTCCGTCTCAGAATTTTAAAAGAAGCGGGCAGAGGGGTTAGGGATGCAGCTCAGTGCATAGATCCTGGGTTCAATCACCAATACAAAAAAACAACAACAAAAAACAGTCCTCCTGTGTACCAGGAGCCAGGACTACCTAGGGAAGAAACCCACACAAGTCCACTCTATGGAGCTTCCACCTAGGACAAGACACTCGGCCTCAGGGTTGTATTCATAGCTACACCTCCAATCCTCGAGATTCCGCGGGGGCAACCAACCCCAGCTCCTGCGCCTGCGCAATCAGAGCCCAAGCAGACGGGCTTTCGGAGACGGACTACATTTCCCAGAATGCATGCGGGCGCCGCTCGCTTGGTTGCTGAGATCCCCTTCTGGCGCCTTGTTACCAGTTCAAGCACCCCAGTGAGTTAGTCGCGTCCTGGAAAGGAGTGGCGCTAGGCGAGGCAGAGCGGGACTTTTGGGGTAGAAGCCGCCTCCCAAAGTGAGGAAGCCCGGGGCATGGACATGCCACCTTGTGACTCGAGCCTCAGGTTCGTGCATGCGTGAGGAGCCAAGAAGAGGGATTGTGTGTCCGATGTGACAGTGTGCGAGATCGAGTGACTGTGCTCCTGTCGGGGCCGGATTGGGCCTCCGTGACGGTGAGTGCTGTTGAGAAGTCGATATTGATGCTTTGTTCTTTGGTGTGTGTCATTGACTCCCTGCCCAGGGTCCCTGCGCCTTTCTCCGTCACTCCCTCACAGCGAGTCCCCAAGAGGGGAGTCAGATATTGAGCCTCAGAATGAAGGTTGCCAGGAGCGAGGCACAGATTTGGACTTGGGGTGGGATTTTAGTGCCGGAAGTGTCTCTGAGAATGACGCCTGGGACGTTATGATGGGAAGTTCCCACTTGGAGGCGCCGTGGAGCTGCTACATTTTTCAGAGCGAGAGCATTCCAACGTAGGAATCTGCTGTGAATTTCGAGAGATTCAAGCCTCCGTTTCTCATCTAGTTATGTGCGTGAGATCAGGACTGATGCGGCCCTAGAGATTTTCTAGGTCTGCCCATGTTCTAAGAAAGGCCCGGTGTTTTATGATTTCTTTCTTCCCCAGTCTTGTCATTCTCAAAATAAAATAATTGTAATTCAGATCCAGGCGAGTTTGTGTTTCTTCTTTGTTCATCAAATGCAAAATCCATTTGTGTCTTTTTCTTTTTTTTTGGTGGTGCCGGGGATCGAAGTCAGGCCCTTGTGCTTACAAGGCAAGCACTCTAATCACTGAGCTAAATCTTCAGCCTCTCCATTTGTGTTTTTAGGACATGGAAACATCTGGTCTTCCTGCAATGCCGAGGGCCCTGTCCTTGACCTTCCTTCCCAGTGAGTGATGGGCCGCGCTGTGAGTCCTTCCCCCTCCCTGGGCCCCAGATACTCACTTCTTACCTTTCAAATAATTTCTCTGCCCTCACTTTCTTAAATGGTAGGAAAATGGATATCCTGGAATCTAATGTTAAAATACTGTTTTATCGACATAACTGTTTAGGTGGAATGCCGTTGTTGATCTCCAAATACCTCAGCATGAAAGTAAGGCAAGATCAGAGATGGTTTAATTGCTATCAGCAAGTGACATGGTGTCCTGCCTTGTAATACTTTCAGGAGTGGGAATGTGACTGGAACTCTGAGCACGGAAATCTGTGTCAACATGTGCAGGGATTTATTTTCTAGGGAATGAATTATTTATTTTTAAATTCTTATTTACCTATTTATTTTTCTTGTGTGACACTGGGGATTAAACTCAGGGCCTCACACTGAGCTACAGCCCCAGGCCTTTTTATTTTTTATTTTGAGATAAACTCTTACTAAATCACTAAATTGCCTGTTCTGGACTCAAATTTGGATCTTTGTGCCTCAGCCTCCTTGAGTACTGGTATTACAGCCATGTCAACACACCTGGCTTGAGGTTTACATTTATGAAAATTTGATGATATGAAAAAAAAGTACCCCCCAAAAAAAGAAAGAAAAAAGTTCCCATATTCACAGTAATGAACAATAATCATTTAAATTTTACATGAAACTTATTAATATTGGGATTTGAAGACATTTTATAAGGATTATATCCAAAATGATACATCAACTGATTATTCAGTGGAAGACAGAGGGAGAACCAAACACTGTTCTTTCTTCTTTACACTCATTTTCAGGGCTCTGGGTTTGATCCCCAGTACCACACACACACACACACACACACACACACACACAAATTCATATTGATTCTACAGATGCTGTTCCATTGACTTGTGTTCACTCAAAGGATTTTGATGGTAAAAAGAATGTTCAAGAACTGGTAGGCATTATTTATATCACTCACAAGGATTCCTTATTTCTATATATGTCAAATTAATTTGCTTTGAACATGTTAAAATTTTATTTTAAAATCAGATACAGATTTTTTATTTCTGATTTTGAATTAATGCCCATTTTTTGTAGAAGTTCAGTTATTCAGTTATATTACATAGGGGACTTACAAAGAAGAAAGTCTAAAATAGCCCTGGAATTCCTAGTAATATTTGAGGAAAGTATTTTTACCGTGTGTGTGTGTGTGTGTGTGTGTGTGTTTATTTGTTCAGAGTAGAAATTGCATCAATTGATATTGGTTCTGATTCTGAATATAAATGGCATTCCCAATCAAATTACTCAGAGACTCTTCAATCTGAAGTTAGAAAAAATAATTCTACCTAACCATAGGTTTCTTACGCATCTGTGCATGTATGCAGAAGCAGGAAGTACCAAAGAGTGCTTCTAGCTTAAAAAACTTCCAGGTATTCATAACTCAATTAAGCATTGTTATTATTATGGCACTGTGTAGCCTTTCAGGATTACACATTCTTGTAGATTTTTAAGGTGGCGTTCACAGGACGTAGCAATACTCCCCCTTGTGCAGGTGTTCTTTTTTTGTGTGAGTGTGCAGGTGTTCTTTAAGGATCAGTTATACAAACAACATTTTGTAGGATATATTTATAATAGTAAAAAACAGGGTAAGATTGAAATAGCTATGAATGTTCATGCAAAATTTTACAAAGGGCAAGAGTATAGAATTGAACTTCATATTGATGAAGTTCTCTAGCCAGACGTAGTGGTAGCATGCCTGTAATCCCAGCAATGAAACAGGGAGGCTGAAACAAGACCACAAGTTCAAGGACAGCCTGTGTTGTTAATGGCAATATAATCCTTCCTATAATTTTACATACTTCTTTAATTTTCCTGTTTTGATAGTAATTCATCATGATTATCCTTCTGCATTGATAAATAAGAACCAGTATAACTAATATTTATAAAGCCTTAGTGTGCTATTGTAACAAACATTGTTTAACTTGTTGCCTGCTCATATGTCTTAAGAATTCCTAGAAAGGAGATAGAATTTCTTTAGTCATCACATCAGGTTTTGACCAAATTACACTGAACTCAGGTTGCTTTATACCATCGCTGTGCAAAAAGACTTTTTCTGAGGATAGATATAGTTATATTCTCCGATGTAGTAGCTCTAAGCTACATCTGGGTATTAAGAACCTGAAGCATGTCTGAGGCTAGTATGAGGAATTGAACTTTTCATTTAATTTTACTTAATTTAAATTTCAATTTAAAGAGCTCTATGTGGCTGGTGGCTATTGTATTGGACGAGACAACTTCATACTTTACAGCTTAACAATGTTAGCCTAAGATAAGACAAGATTATTCAGCAGAAGTTGAAAGATGTGGCTGAAAGGATAGTTTCAGAGCAAAATAAATTGTCAGGCACACATCTGGCAGGAGTACTGGAAAGGAACCTTGACTGTGGCAGGCGTCAGTGTGCATAAAACATGGCAGTATATTATATACACAGGCATATGTTTAAAAATCAGGGTTGGACTATAAAACAGTGGTAAGGCACTTGCTTAGCATGCCTGAGGTCCAGGGTTCATTTCCAGCACTACAAAAGAAAAAAAGAAGTGAGAATTGTTTAGGTATTAGGAGCTAAAGGGAAAAAAGACATTTAATAAAAATATTACTGCTCTTTTTGTTTTTTTTACTGCTCTTTTTAGACTATTTGAACTTTTTTCCAAGTTTAAGAGAAAACTGTTTATAAAGAAAATCTTTCTTTTATCAAAATGAAATAAATACATATATATGCTTGTACGTATATTTTAATTTTTTTGATCTATGGATTATACTGAAAAAGAAAGTCAGAATATGTCGTGTTGGTATGTGGGTATGTACATTTCTGGACTTTTTTCTCTTTTGATTTCTATCTGTTGTTTCTTTGCATGTATATGTGTACGTATATATTTTACAAATGTAAAAAGCGAATTTGCTTCCAACATGTTTTATATTTATACATTTCAGTTTTTAACCTGATTTTTCTATTTACAATGTATCCTGGTTATTTTCCACCATCATTTAAACATTTTCTACAATTTAGTATGGTACTTAATATCTACTTAATATTCTGTTACATAGAGCATCTGTAATTTACCTAACCAGTCACCTGTTGCTGGACTCAAAATGCTGAATTCTGCCGTATCTGTGTACATCTTAATACACATTTACAATTGTTTGCTTTAGACAGGTCCCAGAAATAGGTTTGCATAGTTAAATTCTTTCACATACTTCCATATGCCCTTTTTTAAAGTTGTACAAATCTACAACATTCTGTGTTTTCCCCTTGATGTTGTTCATAGGGCAATGTGTTTAAAACCTTTCAATAGAATACTGGTAAATGAGTTATTTATTTAACAACTATCTCCTTAACTGTATCGAAATTTATTAGCTCAGTGGGTGGTGTGTTACATTTAATGAATCACTATGCTTGGGTTTCACTCAAAGGAAGAAATCCTGGGCTTCAAGAGCAAAAGCTAGAGTTGAAAGAGAATTAGCTTTATGTAAAACACAGCTCTGGCTGGGCACAGTGGTACAATGGCTGTAATCCTAGCAGTCTGGGAAGCTGAGTCAGGAGGATTGTAGGTTTGAGCCCAGCCTGGGCAACTTAATGAGACCCTCTCTCAAAATAAATAGTTAAAAATGGGGATGTAGCTTGGTGTGATGGCTCTGGGTTCCATCCGCAGTAACACAAAATAAAACAAAACTCCACGCTCTGCCTCCTACTGTGCATTTGGAGAACGAACCTTACTTTAAACATTCTTACCTCATCTGTTAAACAGAGATAACCATATTGCATTGTTAAATGTTAAAGCGATAAAGGACCCATGTCTGTTTTTGTTGTTGTTGCTTGTGGACACGAATTCACACCTCCTCCCCCTTGATAAAATAGTAAGGTGGTCCGTGACCTCCTGCAGGAAAGTACAGTAGATGATCCCAGTAGGAAACAGTCAAGAAGACTGGGGACTGTAGTTCTGGCTCGGTGAGGCCTCCATTTGGCCAGCTGCAGTTTTGCAATAGAGAACCTTGCCTGCTATTTTCTGGAGTCCAGGAACATATCCAGGCCAAGAATGATGCTCAGGTTTGCATAGCGTGGCATCGTCTCAGCTCTAAGGTGGACAAGGACAGAAGAGGATCTGCTTGGGGATTGTACAGTTCCGTCTCAGCTAAAGATCAGCAACATCTGAAACTTGAATGGGCCGCAGGCCCTTCTGCTGGTGTGAATGTTCTGGCTTCCCTAAGCACAAGGGCCTGAGTTCGATCCCCGGCACCACAAAAAAAAAAAAAAAAAAAAAAAAAAAAGAATGGAAAAAATGAAAAAAACAAGTGAACAGAAGACAGAAGGAGTAGTTATACTAAATTAAATAAAATAGACTTTAAGGTACTAGTATCAGGTGTGGCATACATACTCTGGGAGGCTGAGGCAGAAGGATCACAAGTTGGAGCACAGTGTTGGCAGTTTAACAACTTAGCAAGACCCTATCTCAAAATAAGATATAAAAAGTGCTGGGGGCCGCCAAGCATGGTGGTGCACACCTGTAACCCCAGCACTCAGAAGCTGAGGCAGGAGGACCACCGTGAGTTCCAGGCCAGCCCGGGATACATAGTGAGTTCAGCCTGGACTGCACAGTGAGACCCTGTCTCAAAAAAAAAAAAAAAAAAAAAGCATAATTATAGTATAAACACTGAGATAACCCACATATCAATACACAGTAAATATGTACTAAATGCAATAACTGTAACTCCATTAATAATAAAAAAGAATTTGACAGTAAAAACAGAGACTTACCTATCTAAAGATTAATAAAACTTAATGGTTATACTAGTAAAGATATAAGAGGTTGGGATGTAAGGAGAATGCAAGAGGAAAAATTTTAAAATGAGAGATGAGGAGGAGAGAGAAGTGAGACAAAGGATTGAATTAAGGAGTAAAAGGATATTTACAGAATTAGATAAGTGTATCAGAAAAAAACAAAAAACAGAAGATAAAAAGAAGAAGAGAGGAAAGAAAAAAATATGGAGAATAAAAATAAGAAAAAATTAAAAGGGAAAAGAAGGGGGAAAAAAAAATAAAAACAAGGAAGGACAGAGGGAAATTATCTAGACCCCATAAACTAATGAAGAAGAATGAGGAAAGGAGAAAAGAAAAATGTCTAAAAACAGAAAAAAATTTCTCTATTTTTGAGCGGGTGGTTTTCTTCTTGGGTTCACAGATTTAGAATCCAGCAATTCTAGCCTATGGCCTGTGGGTTTGCAAGCCCCCCACACACCATTCCAGAGGCCCCTCTGTACACCCCACGCTGTGGCAATGTCCCAGCTAAGACATGTCCCTGCTTATGCAGATAAGGAAGGCAATCAGACTTCTTGTCTGAGCCGGATGTAGGCAGTAGGGCTCAAGTACTCAAAGCCAGCACTCTCAGACCCAGCACAACTCAAGCTGGGGCTGGCCTCCCCTTGTGGGGATCAGGACTCATGTCCTTCACACCCAGAGCTCAAACTCCTCCGGGGCTCTTCCAACCCACTTCCTGTCTGTGGCTACCTCCCATGACTCTCTTCTCCTAGGAAGGGTAATACACAAAATTGTGTTGGTTTTTTTTTCAAAAAAAAAGAAGACAGTTTATTTGAAGATGGGGAAAGGGGGAAAACATGAGAGAGGCAGGAGACAGAGAACAGACATGGCAGACAGCTACTCTGGATGAGTAGAGAGTGTTCCAAAGTGAATAACACCCATAAAATTATCTTTTAAGTGAGAACTTTAATACTAATGAGCAATACATAAAGATAATAGGCAAGAGATTAAACACTGCTGACCAAGCACAAAATAAAAAAGATTTTATGAATATAAATTAAATGTACACAGGAAGCTGTACATTAATCCATAACTTTCTAGTAAACTCTTGTTACTAAAAATTTAAGGAGTTTAATGACCAATGACTTGGGGTCACCATGGTATCATAATCTGGTTCAAGGTCCTGTGACTTTCTTTTTCTTTAATTGTATTTCTTTCATTTAGGACAGTAGAAATATCAGTACCATAATTACAACCAGAACTGTGCAATTACTAAAACTCTGAAAAAGCAACAACGTGGAGTAATAGAAATAAACATAAAAGTGAAGAACAAAGAGAACTAATATTGAGAGATTGGAGGGGAAATTAAAAAATTCTTTGATCTTATAAGCAAAGAAATCTGGATGCTTTCTTGGCTTTAAAAAAATCATTAGGCAATATAAAGAATTTTGCATATGTAGTATACCTATTTTAGGTACTTTATTAAGTTCACAAAGGGGTTCTTCTCAATATAGTTTTGCTAAGATATTTTCACTGAGAAACGCCTCAGGATCTTTTACATCAGTCATTGATGAGACTGCCAGGTATGCAAGACACCTTAATGAACTGTGCTAGGAATCTCTTTGGTCTAAAGGCTGCGGCCAGGGAACCAGGTGTAGTGGTACTCACACCTCTAATACCAGCACTCTGGAAGGCTGAGGCAAGAGGACTTCAGGTTCAACCTCAGCCTGGCAACTTCCCAACCTAGCGAGACCCTGGCTCAAAATAAAAAGAGCTAGCGATGTAGCTCAGTGCCAGGGGTCTTGGTTCAATTCTCAGCACCACACACATACACAAAAGAACAAATGAACACAAAACAGATAAAAGAACATGAGATTTGAAAACCACATTTTATATAACCTTTAAGGATCATCGCACACTCAAAATATGAAAAACACTAAGAAATTATAGTATGATTTTATAATTACACATGCGATGAAATATTAAGAAATGGAAATGAAAAGTGTATCAAAAGAATAGACTTTATTTGAACAATGTATATTCAGGACTAGGAGAAGTCTACTAGTATAAATTAGCACTCTGTGGATTTTTAATTACACTGGAATAAAACAACATAGTATTATTCTTAACATAAGAAAGGGAAAACATAAACCAGGCATGGTGATGTACATGTACAATCCAAGCACTCGGCTGTAGTCTGGACTATGTAGTAAGACCCTGTCTCCAAAAATGAAAAAGGAAAAAAAACCTCATCTCGGTAATATTCCCTTCCTAATTCATGATGTTATAATAGTGTTATGTTTATATTTTTAAAATCAGATTTACTAAAATATTTTTTAAAAGATGAAATCTTTTTTCCTATTAATCTTCATTTTTGCTTATGTGTTGTTTCTTTATATTAGTTTAATGTACTGTTTATTTTACAACTTCTATATTTAAAGACTTAGTTTATCAACTGCTCATGTGCAAGGCACAGTAGAGGTACCGGAGCTAAAATGCTGAATACGAAACAAGCTCAAGTTGACACACTCTTGGCTTTCTACACACACTTAAGGGTACTTACTCATTTTATACTGAGTACAACTTCAGCCACATAAGTTAAATAACATTGATACCTAATGTCATTCATTTCAGCATACTCTGTTTCAATTTTTTTATTTGTATTCAGCCCCAAACTAAGCTACATGATCATAAATATTCAGAGCTGACACAGTCTCTCCGCATAGACGACTGAACCACTACAGACTACGCCTCTACAGTGAAGACCTGGCACCTCACCTGACTCAAATGATCACAAATAGAGTAATAATGTGCTGACTGGTACTTAAATGTTTCCTGATATATTGCAATATGATATAAAAACAACCTTCCAATTACTCTTTTCCAATTATTTACTCTGAACTTAGCAGAACATCTATAATGAACTTCCCTTGTACAGAAAATTCAGCAATTACAGCAAGGCTGAATCTGGAATGCCTCCTCCTTAGAAAACGGTCATAGCTGGGAGCAGCTGTGCACAGCTATAATCCCAGCACTCCAGGAGGCTGGGAAAGGAGGTGTGCAATTTAAGAGCCCAGCCCGGGCAACCTAGTGACTTAGTCAGATCCTGTCTTTAAAAAAAAAAAAAAAAAAAAAGCTGCCAGTGGAAACTTTGCATCACATCCCTGCTGGAACTGCAGTGTAGGGCAGCGAGGTGGCTACAGCGGCTGCCCACACACTGCTCTCTGGTTCCCAGGGGAGCAGCACAGAGGGTTGAAGGGCAAAAAGCGCACAGCACATGCTGTCTCAATAGGCCACACAGGTAGACTGCTCAGCATACATGGCTTGAGAATATAGTTTTTGTTTGCTTAAGTTTTTTGTTTTTTTGAGACAGGGTCTCGCTATGTGGTTCAGGCTGGCCTTGAACTCCTGGCGGTCCTCCTGCCTCAGCCTCGTGAGTGCTGGGATTACAGGCATGCACTACCATGCCCCACCAAGAGCATTCTCTTTTGCCAGCACAATTTACCTCCTTGATAGAAAGGACAGTTTTGTGTTGTGATTTGTTTTGTTTTGTTGCAGCACTGAGGATTTAACCCAGGGCCTTTGCACTGAGCTATATCCCCAGGATTTTTTTTTTTAGTCAAGGTCTTGCCAAATTACTAAATTGTCCAGAGTGGGCTCAAATTTGTGATCCTCCTGCCTCAGCCTTCCAAGCTGCTGGGATTACAATCATGTCACCATACCTGTCCCTTACATTTTTATGAAGAGTTTTTTTGTTGTTGATTTTGGTTTTACCTGTGTGATCTGAAGAAAATATATATTTGTTCCTTTTGTCTCTCCCTCTTTCTTCTTAATATTTAACTTTCATTATTCTTTCCTGTTTCCTACCCACCTCCTTCAAATCATTGATTGACCCTTTCTCATTTTTCCCCTTTAATCTTTTTTTCTTTTTGACAGCATTGGGGATTGAAGCTAGGGCCTTCACAATGTGCTGCATCCTAGCCCATTTTTATTTTTCATTTTGAGACAGAGTCTCACCAAGTTGTCCATGCTGGGTGTGAACTAGCAATGATCCTGTTTTAGCCTCCCAGTTGGCATCACAGGTGTGCACCCAAATAAAACTTTTTCTTGCTTTTTAAACCTTTAATTGGAACTTTTCCTTCTCTTTTCTTCTAAATTTCTAGGATTTTCTTGTATTTTAAAAAACTCTTATCTTTAGGTGCTTAGTACATTGTGTTATTTTTGCCACTCTATTTGCTGTCGTGATTGGTGCTGTGGTGATTGTTGTTTCTATTACTGTATCTCCGTACTTGGGTCTGTTTATATGTAGTGGTCCTATCACTTGTTTCCTTCTGAGTACTGCTAAAGATAAGTGCTAGCACCATGAGCACGCTGGGTGGGGGGTTTTTGCCAAGCTACATCCCCACACTAGTTGTGAGGAACTGTCATCCAGCCATCACTTAGACTCACTCATATCTTGGTGACTATTTCAAATTAAAGAATGAGGATTCTTTTGTTCAATTCAGAGAGAAATCATAAATCGGCAAACTGCAGCTCTGCTAGTGGCTCCAGGCTTTGCCAATGGCCCTCAGCCCACAGGGGTTACAGCTTTGTGCCACCAGTCAACAATGGTCGATGCCAGACACTGTTGATCCACAATGCTGGTTGCTGGTCTCTGCCACTGCAGGCTGACGCCAGTTGATGCTGGAAGTCATTAGCTGAATGCTGGTTGTTGGTCTGTCATTGACCTTTGTGGCTGCTGGTCTCTGGAGTTCTTCAGGGTGTAACAGCCCCTACTGTTTGTAGTTCTTTTTAAAGGATCTGCTTTGTCCATACTACTCAGGATAAGAACCCCAAATTTATGGGGCTACCAGAGTGAGGTTTTATTTGAACAGGACCTGTGCGCCTCACAGCAAAGGTCACTGCACAAGAGAGGAGAGAAGTGCCATTTACCTGGCAGCCGCAGGCCTGTCATTGCTCCAAACTCAAACCTGCTGATTTAGACAAATCAGTCTTAGTTCAAGCCTCCTGATTCAACTTACCGATTGGTCCAAATTCAGTTCTGCTTAAAATTTAAGCCCACTCTGGTCAGGACAGTCATCTCCAGAGCAGGTGCTGGGCGTCCAGGATAGTTCCAACTGTCATGGCAGCAGCTCAGTAGAACAGTCAGAGACACAGGCTGCTTGACAGCTGTCATATCTCCATGAAAAATGGGGAGACCAAAACCAGGGGATCTTCAGGAGGGCTACACATGTTCGCCACAGTTTGCTAGGGCTTTTGGACGTTGGGGATGTTAACAGTGGGCCTGGATCTGCCCTTGATCTCTACCACTTTAGGGGTGGTTTCCTGGGGCAGTACAAGCAGGAGAGGGGCATGACTACTGACAGCTGAGCCTCCTATCAGAGGGACCTGTAGAGTAGCTGCAAAATAACCTGAAGAAGGGCAGGAAGAACACTGAGGCAAGTTGTCCCAGTCCATCTTCAGGGGACTGATGGGGAGTGAAGGAAAGTGAGGCAGAGGGATGTGACAGCCGTCTATGCCAAACCATGCCCTGCTGTAGCCATCACAAGAAAAAGGGAAGAGGTGGGTATTTCTTGTCTGTCTCACAAAAATCTTCCAAGAGAATCATAAACAAAAAGAATTCATGATCACTAAACCAGCATTACAGAAGATACTCAAAGGAATCCTACACCCAGATGAGGTAAAGCAAGATGAACACGACCACAAGAGCATGGGAAAGCATAGATCTCTGTTATAAGTAGATAAGCAAATGGGAAGTAGGAAAGAACCAAGCAATTATTTGAATAAACCACAAAACCGCTAAGATGAATAAGGGAAAAAGAAATGAACATGTTATTTTTTTAGTGAAATACTAAGAACTATTATATCTTTCAATAATAGCCCTGAATATAAATGATCTAGCTGATTGGATTAATAAAAACAACCACAACTCTTTGTTGTCTTCAAGAAACTCACCTCACCATCAAAGACATACACAGACTGAAAGTAAAACCATGGAGACTGATACTCCAATCAAATGGAATCTGAAAGCAAGCAGAACTAGATATATTCATATTCAACAAAATAACTTCAAGCCAAATTCAATCAAAAGAGAGAAAGGAGGTCACTATGGATTGATAAAAGAACAATCCATCAAGAAGACATAACAATTGTACCTATATATGCACCAAACACGGGAACATCCAATTTTATAAAACAAACACTACAGGACATAAAATGAGAGATAGACTCCAATACAGTAATAGGGGCAATTTAAATATCCTATTCACAAACAGATAGATCATCTAGACCCCCTCAATATCAGCAGACAAATATCAGTTAAATTACACTATTAATCAAACAGAATTAACAGACATTTGCACAAATTTTCATCCAGCAGCTGCAGAACACACATTCTTTTAATCAGCACAAGAAATTTTCTCCAGATCCTTCAGTTCCTGAGTGTGATGACTGGATTTTTGTGCTTATGCATGAGATGTGCCTCCCACAAACCTTGTTATGACATTAGCACATTACCTGTCTGATGTGAAAAAAAAAAAGAAAAAAATTTTCTCCAAAATTGATCATATTGTAGGCCATATACCAAGTCCTAACACAAAAAAAATTGAAATAACTTCTTGCATCATATCAGAACATAATGAAATGAAACTAGCAATGAACTGCAAGAGAAAATGCAGAAATTATACAAACACGTGAAGACTGAACAATACACTTTTGTTTTGTTTATTTGTTTGTTTTTTGTGGTGCTGGGGATCGAACTCAGGGACTTGGGCTTGCTAGGCAAGCACTCTGACCACTAAGCTAAATCTCCAGCCCCTACACTTTTGAGTGAATAGTGGGGTCATTGAGGAAATTAGGTTGGAGGATTAAAAAATTCCTAAAATCATACAAAAATGGAAATACAATGTACCAGAACCCATCAGATATAGACAAGAAGGAAGTTGATAGCTGAAGTCAATAGCTATGCATTCCTACATTAAAAAACAGATCTCAAATAATCTAATGATACATTTAAAGGGCTTAGAAAAATAAGAACAAACCAAACCCCAAATCATTAGAAGAAATAATAAAGATCAAAGCAGAAATAAAAGAATACAAGGGATCAATGAAATAAACAGTTGGTTCTTTGAGAAGATAAATAGGCTCAAAACTGTATGCAAATAAATTTCAAGCAGTAATAAACTTTCCCAACAAAGAAAAGCCCAGACCAAATGGATTTGCTGCTGAACATCAACAGACTTTTTTTTTTTCATCAACAGAATTTTAAAGGTTACCAATGTTCCCTATACTATTCCAGGAAACAGAAAAAGGAACTTTTGCAAACTGATTGTACAAAGCCTGTATTGGCTAGCTATCAAAACCTAATATGGACAAAACTCAAAAATAAAACTAAACCAATATATTTGATGAACATTATGCAAAAATCAACAAAATAATTACAAATCAAATTCAACATCACATTTAAAAGACAAGACCGTATGCAGTGATCAAATTGGTTCTATCCTGGAGCTGCAGGGTTGATTCAACATACACAAACTAATAAATGCATTACAACAGATAAATAGAATCAAGAATTTTATTAGAAGGATCATACCTCAATATTAACAGCCTATATATGACAAACCCATAGCAAAATCATACTGAAAGGGGAAAAACTGGAAGCATTTCCTCTAAAATCAGGAACAAAACAAGGATGTCCACTGTCATCACTCTTATTCAATACAGTACTGGAAATGTTAGTCAAAACAATCAGGCAAGATAAATAAAATGAACTCAAGAAAGGAAGAAGCCATATCATCCCTGTTTGCAATGACATGATTCTATTCCTAGAAAACCCTACAAAGTCCACAACAAAATTTTCTTACAGACAAATTCAACTAAGCGACAGGACATAAAATCAACATACAAAAACTGGAAGCTTTCCTATACATCAGTAATAAACTTGATGAGAAAATAAAATCAGGAAAACAATACCATTCAGAATAGCCTAAAAATTAAAAAAGCAACCTCTCCCCAAAAAAGTCCAGCAATAAATCTAACCAAGGAGGTAAAAGACCTCTACAATAAAACACTGAAAAAGGTCAATGAAGGCACTGGAACTTGGAAAAGCCTCCCATGTTCATGAATTGGGACAATGAAAATGGCCATACTGCTGAAAGCAATCTACAAATGTAATCCCCATCAAAATACCAATTACAGCCTTCACAGAACTAAAAAGCAATCCTAAAATCCATAAGGAAGCACAGAAGACCCCTACCAGCCACAACAATCCCAAGCAAAAAGAACAATACTGGAGATACCACAGTACCTAATTTCAAACTACAGTAAAAAGCCATTTTAAGAACAATAGCACAGTCCTGGCATATAAAGACACATGGACCAATGGAAAAAAACAGAGGTTCCAGGAATAAATCAACACCTTATAGTCATCTTATTCTTGACAAAGAAAACAAAAAAAAATATTTGGAGAAAAGACTGCTTCTTAAACAAATGGTGTTGGGAATACTGGACATCCACATGTAGACTGAAATGAAATCTTCCTCACCTTATACAGAAATCAATGAAAACTGATAAAAGACCTTAATGTAAGACCTGAAACTGAAATTACTAGAGAAAAACACAGGGAAAACACTTCAAGATACTGATATGGGCAATAATTTCATGAACAGGACTCCAGTAGCTCAGGAAATAATTGCAAGAATTGGCAAATGGTTCACATTGGCCAGCTTCTGCACAGCAAAGGGTACCATCAACAGAGTAACAGGACCGCGTACAGAATGGAAGAAAATCTTGGCAGCTGTTCTGATAGAATATCCAGAATAAGCCAGGAATGGTAGCGCATGCCTGTAATTCCAGTACTCAAGAGGCTGAGGCAGGGGGAGTGCATGAGTTCAAGGCCAGCCTGGGCTACATAATGAGTTCCAAGGCAAGTTTGGACTACATAGCAAGACTCTGTCTCAGGGAAAAAAAGAAAAAAAAAAAAAAAACAAGCTGGGCACTCGTCAATAGTAGTACTACAAATAGTTAATACATATATTTTTAAACGTTCAACATCTTTAGCCATCAGGGAAATGAAGACCAACCTATACTAAGATTCCACCTCTCCTAGTCAGAATGGCTGTTACCAAGAAAACAAAATATACGTATTAGTGAGGATTGATGTGGGGTGGAGTGTAAATTAGTACAGACACTACAGAAAACAGCATAGAGCAGTGGTGGTGAACCTACAGACGTGTGCCAGAGTGGGCTGTTTGTATCACTGAAAGCTCTAAAAGGTTTGCCATCACTGACATAGTTTCTTTTAAAAGTAAAAATAGAACTATTACATGATGCAGCTATGTAACTCCTGGGTATACACCCAAAGGAATTAAAGTCAACACCCAAAAGAGATACTGCATACCACTGTTTACCATGGCACTATTCCCCATAGTTAAGTTCTAGAATCAGGCTAAGTGCCCATCAGTGTATTAATGGGTAAAAAGGAAACACACACAGGAGTATTGTTCAACCAAAAAGAATGGAATGTCATTTGCAGAAAAATGGATGGATCTAGAAATCATTATGTTAGGCAAAAGAAGTGAAATTCAAAGGATTTGTTTTCTCTCAAGACTAGTAAGCCTGGTGTAATTAGGGAAAAAAAGAACACGGGAAAAGGCAATAAAAAAGTATAATATGGAGGTAGATACAACCAAAGTATTTTATATGCATGTATGAAAGTCATATTGAAAGCCATTGTTTTGTACAATATGCACTTACACAAAAATAAAAAAGAAATTCATGTGTACTCTAACATATTTATTCCCAAAACTGCACTACTAGACAGTATCACTACCATTTTACAAATAGTTCAAAAAGAAAATAAGCCTCTAGCTTAAAAGTCACACCAGCAGTAGAATGATGATAAAAGCTGATGTGCCTCAGGTAAAGCTTTTTAAACATTTTGTCCAGTAATTTTTTCTGTAGTTTGAGTATGCTGGATTGAGTAGTATCTGAAGGTTTTCCTAAGATTTTAGAATTACCACATCTATTATATCTCATGGGGAGTAAGTTACAAACATGAGGGCTATATTGACTATATTCCTCACATATAAGGACTTTTTCACCGGAGTATCTATTCTGAACTTGAAATTTAACTATAAATTAGGTTTTTGACCCTTGTGAATAGTGTGATACTGAACACATCCCAGGCCATGATGAAAGTTCTTCCTATGTTCTTCATTCTCAGAATTCCTTGTCAATATGAATTCTATGATGAGTACATTTTTCATACAGAGGATAGGCTTCTCCACACTCTATATTCAAGGCCTTGTGATGTTATGAATTTTCTGATGTCAACAAAGCAGACTATTTATAGTAAAGGCTTCCCCACATTCTTAATAGAGTTCCAGACCTGCGTGAATTCTGATAGGCAACACTTTAGTCTCAAGGCTTTCACATTCCTTATATTCACAAGGCTCCTCACCAGTATGAATCCTGTGATGTTCAGTAAGTCTGTGATGATATCTAAATGTTTTCCCACATTCTTTACAGAAGGTTTTTCACCAGTATCAATTTTCTGGTGCTGAAGTTTGAACCACAATTAAAACCTTTCCTACAGTCCCACTCATACGGTTTCACATCAGCATGAATATTTTGATGTTGAACAAGGTTTTGACACCCAATGGAAGGGTTTTCCACATTCTTTTGCATTGTTTCCCACCTGTCTGAGTGCTCTTACGACGATTAAGATACGTGGAAAGATAAAAGCCTTCTCACTCCTTACGCTCAAAGGGCTTCCTTCTAATACAGATATTCTCATGTTGAGCAAGATCTGAACTCTGTCAAAAGAATTTCTCTTTGATTCATAGTGTTTCATACTAGTATAAATTCCCTGATGCTCAATAAATTAGTATTGATGTCTGGAGTCTCACATTCCTTATATTCAAAGAGATTCTCACCAGTATGAATTTTCTGATGTCGAGAAAGTTGTAGGTGAAGCCTGAAAGTCTTTCCACATTCCTTACATTCATAAGGTTTCTCACCAGTATGAATTCTGTGATGTTCAACACATTGGTGATGATACTTAAAGCCCTGTCCGCACTCCTTACATATAAAGGGTTTCTCTCCAGAATGAATTTTCTGATGCTGACTGAGGTTTGAAGCACGATTAAAGCCTTTCCCACATTCCCTACATTCATAGGGTTTCTCACCAGTATGAATTCTGTGATGTTCAGTAAGTCGGTGATGATACCTAAATGCCTTCCCACATTCCTTACATACAAAGGATTTTTCGCCAGTATGTGTTTTCTGATGTCGAGAAAGTTGTAGGTGAAGTCTAAAAGTCTTCCCACATTCCTTACATTCAAAGGGTTTCTCACCAGTATGACTTCTGTGATGTTCAGTAAGTCGGTAATGATATCTAAACGCCTTCCCGCATTCCTCACAAACAAAGGATTTCTCATCAGTATGAGTTTTCTGATGTCGAGAAAGTTGTAGGTGAAGCCTAAAAGCCTTCCCACATTCCTTACACACAAAGGGTTTCTCACCAGTATGACTTCTGTAATGTTCAATAAGTCGGTAATGATATTTAAATTCCTTCCCACATTCTTTACATACAAAGGATTTCTCGCCAGTATGTGTTTTCTGATGTCGAGAAAGTTGTAGGTGAACTCTGAAAGCCTTCCCACATTCCTTACATTCAAGAGGTTTCTCACCGGTATGACTTCTGTGATGTTCAATAAGACGGTAATGATATCTAAATGCCCTCCCACATTCCTTACATACAAAGGGTTTCTCACCAGTATGAGTTTTCTGATGCTGGCTGAGGTTTGAACTACGATTAAAGCTTTTCCCACATTCCTTACACTCATATGGTTTCATACCAGCATGAATATTCTGATGTTGAGCAAGGTTTGAGGCACAACTGAAGGTCTTCCCACATTCCTTACATTCAAATGGTTTCTTACCAGTATGAATATTTTGATGTTGAACAAGCTGTGTCAGAAGAATAAAGACTTTCCCACATTCCTTACATTTGTAAGTCTTCTCACCAGTATGAATTCTGTGATGTTCGACACACTGGTGATGATATTTAAAGCCCTGCCCACACTCCTTACATATAAAGGGCTTCTCACTGGAATGAATTTTCTGATGCTGGCTGAGGTTTGAACCACGATTAAAGCCCTTCCCACATTCCCTACATTTATAGGGCTTCTCACCAGTATGAATTCTGTGATGTTCAATAAGTAGGTAATGGTATCTAAATTCCTTCCCACATTCCTCACAAACAAAGGATTTCTTGCCAGTATGAGTTTTCTGATGTCGAAAAAGTTGTAGGTGAAGTCTAAAAGCCTTCCCACATTCCTTACATTCATAGGGTTTCTCACCAGTATGACTTCTGTGATGTTCAATAAGTCTGTAAGGAAATCTAAATGCCTTCCCACATTCTTTACATACAAAGGGTTTCTCACCAGAATGAATTTTCTGATGCTGATTGAGGTTTGAAGCACGATTAAAGCCTTTCCCACATTCCTTACATTCATATAGTTTCATGCCAGTATGAATAATCCGATGTTGAACAAGGTTTGAGGCACAACTGAAGGTCTTCCCACATTCCTTGCATTCAAAAGATTTCTCACCTGTATGAAATTTCTGATGCTGAGTAAGTTGTATGTGAAGTCTAAAGGCCTTCCCACATTCCTTACATTCATAGGGTTTCTCTCCAGTATGAATACTCTGATGTTGAATAAGACTTGAATGACGACTAAAAGATTTCCCACATTTCTTACATTTATATGGTTTTTCTGTATTGTGAATAAGAGTATACTTGGTATACGCAGGCTTTTTTTTCTCATAGCTGAGTATCTTTTGTTTGATATATCCTTTCTGATACTCATTTAGTCTCTCAAAATTGTGTTTTGAGTCACTTTTAAAACTAGAAGACTTAAGGCCAAAAGTGTTACTTATTTGCTTTATATCTTGTTGCGGTAAATTTAGTTCATAAATATAATTTTCTGGAGATATTTTCTCAGCTCCATAATCTGAGTCCAAATCTGCAAGAAATGGAAAAACAGCAAGCATATTTTATTTCCCTGGAATACATACAAAATCCACTACATGACTGACCTAACTAGCTCTAAATGCTTTAAGGAGTTTTTAGAAGAACAAGGAGAGTACCAATAACAAAGACAGTACACATAAGATGATGTTCCTAACAGGGAAACAGATTAACTTTGTCAAACCGAGATGTGAATCGAAATCATTCAGGCAACTCAGACACATGGAATCAGAAATTTTGGGAGTAAATCCTAAGAAGCTGTATACTTGACATCACCAAATGATGATTCTAATGCAGATTAAAGTTTAATGATTATACTAAAAACTTTTCGAATGGTTTATCTCTACTCTTAAAATCCAAAAAATATTACTAGGGATAACAAGACATCAACATACTGTTCTTTGTATCACACTGCCTCCCTTTAAGACCTAGAATATGGTACGGCCTTTCCTGTGTCCCCTTCCTTTGCTCACACTGTTTCACTGCCCAGGAATCCTCTGGCTCTTCGTAGAAAATATCCTGCTCAGCCTTTAAGTGTCAGTGCCTTCCTCAGAACAGTTGTAACTGCTGGACCCTATCGAAGCACATACTGTAACTATCCTTTACTTCTATTCCACAGTCTCATCCTTTGCCTTCATAAAGTTCTAAAAACTAAAGGCAAATAAAGTAAATATTTAAAAGTACCAAAAGAAACCAATTAATTACCTATACAGGGAAACAATGATTCAACAGTTGAAAGCTTCTCATCGGAGACTATGAGGGCAGAGAAGGAAAATGGTGCATTTTAAAGTGCTAAAAAAATTTTCAACTCAAAATTACATTTCCATTAAAAATACTGATCCGAAATGAAAATAAAAAATTTTAGATGACTGAGAATAAAGAATTTGCCACCAACAGACCTATTTCTAAAGTATTTGCTAAATGAAGTTCTTCAGAGAAAAAGGAAATGATACCAGAAAAAAATCTGAAATGCTAAAGGAAGAGCAAAAGAAATTGTAAATATCTGAGGTAAATATAATACACCATCTTTCCTTCTTGAGTTCTGTAGAACATGTGTGAGTTGAAAGCAAACACTATATGATGGTGTGATGGGGTCCTCAATGTCTATAGATGCAATGCTACTAATGCACCACTGTAAGACAACTGCCGCATAAAGGGAACTGTACAGTGGTAGCTGATCACTACTGACCTACTGACAAAAAAGGAGGGTTATAAAACAGCAATTTCTTTTTTGGGGGGAGGGGATGCTCCCCCCAAACTCAGGGCCTTCCACTTGAGCTAAATCCCCAGCCCCCTAAAACAGCAATTTCAATGCAGTCTTTTGTTTTTTGTTTTGTTTTGTTTTGTTTTGTTTCCCAATACTAGAGATTAAACCAAGAGCCTTGTGCATGCTGGGCAAGTGCTCTAGCATTGAGCTCCATCCCCAGCCCTTTCATTTTGAGACAGGGTGTCCTATATTGCCCAGGCTGGCCTTGACCATACAATTGTCCTGCCTAAACCTCCCAAGTAGTTGGAATTACAGGCATGCACCACTATGCCTGGTTTATAATCTATGATTTCATTTGCTCAACAGAAAAAAACAAACCAACCTCGAATGTGTGTATCCATTTATGTGGGTGTAAGAGTGTGATTGTGATGGTTAAATTTTAATTTGTACATGTCTCTGCTCATTTCCTATAAAGCATCTGTATAATTCCCATGATAATAAAGGAGCATTAAAGATAACATGCCCATTTCTCATATATATATTTTTTGAGCTATCTTAGAAATGGAGCCCCTGTTTAAGTACAAAATTCATTTGTATTTTATATATACCTTACAAAGTTGGAAGGTGGTTTTATTCAGTACTTTTATTGCACATTTATTTAATTATGATCCATCACATAAGGTCAGGTATGCAATTTTCTCCTTGTGGTGTCATATCTATGACTCCAAAGTTTCTGATTCTGGAGCATTTCAGATTCAGATTTTCAGAGAGATGCTAGACCTGTAATATATTTTCTAGTCATAATAAATTCATGCTAAAAGTCAGTATCATAGATTGCACATTTGTTTGGAAATGGAAAACCATACTTGGTTGAACAAAATTATAATAATCTATACAGAGACATGATATTAGGAGATTCTTCACATAATACTCCTGGAAATTACAGCCTTCATGGAGTTTTCTGAGCCAAAGCATGAAGGGGGAAAAAAAGGTAAATCACACATATTCAGAATGTTTGCCAGGCTGCCAGGCTTTAAGAAAATTGGCCTGGACTTGGACTCTTTTAAAAAAGAAAGAAAGAAAAAAGACAAAGCAGTTTTTTTAGATTAAAATGGACTAAGGAAATCTAACGATTTAATTCATGAACTCTGAACATTTAAACCCCCACCAAAAACAACAACAACTTTGAAAACTGCTAGGCGTGGTGGCCCACACCTGTAATCCCAGCACATGGGAGAATGAGGCAGGAGGATCACTGTGAGTTTGAGGCCAGCATGGGCTACATAGTGAGTTCAAAGTCAGCCTGAACTACATAGCAAGACCCTGTCTCAAAAAAACAAAGGGGCTGGGGTAGCTCAGTGGTTAGAGTGGTTGCCTTGAAAGTACAGGGGCCTGAGTTCGATCCTCAGTACCAAAAAAAAAAAAAAGCCAAGCCCTAGCTTCAACTCCTAGTTATCACACACAGAGAATATGAATGAATTTAAATAAAATTTTACTTTAGACGATACTCCTGAAATGGGAGTTTGTCTCAGTCAGCCAGCTTATGTCTGGCTGTCTTACTTGGATGATGTCAGCAGTCATGAGGAAATGCACGCCAAAATATTTAGCTATCTAGGTGTCATGACATCAGTGACTGATCATCACATGGTTCAGTATAAAAGGTTTAAAACATTTAGATATTATACAGAAATAGAGCAAATATGGAGAAATATTAGCAATTGGCAAATCTAGATAATCGTTGTAAATGAAATTTAGTAATTATTCTTTTTTCTTTAGGTATCATTTTCAACATAAAAATCTGGGGAAATGAAGTAGAGTATGCTTGAGTCAAAGAAATAATCAAGAAAATCAGAAAACGTATTGGGAGAAAATAGGCAGTGATTCCTAACAGGCATGGGATTTCCTTTTGGGGTGATGAAATGAATGTACACAAACCACCCAACTGTACATTGTAAATGGATGGACTTTGTGGTATGTGAATGATCTCAAGTGTTACATTAAAAAAAGACTATAAAATGTCATCGACATACACTTGGAACATTGTTCCCATAAGGCTTCACTTACAAACCAACAAAAGAAAATTTAAAACAATCAAACTAACTACAGATGCTTGTTCTCATTCACACGGACTCTGAGAGGATTTAAAAAATGAGAGTATATTAGAGACTGGCCGTCTATTTTGAAGTATAGACAGAATAAAACTGAAAAGTGGGGAGAAAATGGGGAGGGCATAAACTGTTAGTTTTTTGGGGTTTTTTTTGGTGCTGGAGATCGAACTCAGGGCCTTGCACTTGCTAGGCAAGGCTCTACCACTGACCTAGATCCCAACTCCCCAAATAATCCAATTTAATGAAGAAAGATTATTAAGAATTTGTCTTAAATTGAAGGGGAACCTATAATTAAGAGAATTACAAGAATTTTAGCACAGTAGACAAAAATCAGACAATTTGGAGACACTCATTTAAGTCATAAAATCTTAGGAAAACTTTTCTAGCACAGAAGTAAAGATGACTACAGAGACGTACAGGAGAGGCAAGGGGCCGGGCTGGGAGGAGCGCAGCTAGGCTCTGGGGCGGGAGGGCAGGGCGGCCACGGGAGAAAGAAAGAAAGAAAATACATGAATGAATGAATGAATGAACAGGAAAGGCTTCCTGGAGGAGGCAGTTATGTCATGTCCTGGTGGTTAAAGATGTATATCTCAAAATAGTTAATGACACAATTGCTTGTTTTATGTAGTTTCCTGTATTTCTGCCAAACTTAACTTGTCCAAAAACTAAAATATGAAAATCATGTGTATTTTACATCAGAACGTGGCTGCAATAGACTCCTGGAAAGCATTCCATATTCCTCACAGTGACATTCCCAACCTTGTATGAGCTGCTCCTGGGCTAAGCCTCAGAACCCCTTTCATGGTCCCTTCACCTTCTGACTGCTCCCAACCACTCTTGGGGCCTTACGCCCCCGCCCTGCCTGCCCAGAATGCTGCCCGGAACGCTCTCACCTGGATCCAGAGCCTGAACCTCCACTTCCCTTCTCTGAGCAGGCACACCCTGCTCAGAACGTGTTCCCTGACCCCCAAGCGCCATCACCCTCACTCCACTCCGCCCACGCACCTGGCTCCGTGGCACAAGTCTCAGATGTTACTTTTCTACTCATCCGCTTACTTGTTTAATCTCGCCAACTGCTGGTAAAGCCCCCAAAAGCAAACTTCGCTCAGTAGCATTGTCCAGCCAGTGCCAATGCCACACTGCCTTGCTTGGAGAGTGCATGGGATAAACATTCAATGACTATATGCGTAGATGGTTTTAGACAATCTAAACACAAAGAACAGAGCTGGTAAGCAGCTAGATCCAGCATGTATGTTAAAAGTTAACACTGGGAATGAAAGAGGACACCCACTCCACTAAAAGTAGAAGGCAAAAGGAGAACAGAAATGAGGTGATTCGTTAAAAAATGAAGTTCTTGTGATAGCTCCTGCTCTGAGCTTTACCTCCTTCCAGGTCTTAGGCACATTTTTTTCAACAGGCCTTGGGTCTCTGAAGAAAGTTTCCAAACCAATGAGCTGTCCATGGCAATGCTGGCTTCCCCCGCCTGCCTGCCTTCCTCCCACTTACCTGGGTACTGCCTGCTTGTTTCCTTCCTCACACCTATCCAAGGCTCTTTCTCTTGCTCTAGTAAAGTAATCACATCCGGCTTGGAAATGGAAATTCCTACTGAAAAGAAAAGACACACAATATAGTTATTTTTTTAAACATAAATTTATTTTTTAAAACTCTGAGACCTGGTTAAATTTAAAAGTCAAAAGACTTCCAAGACGGGTGAAAAGACTGTGTAAAAGATTAGCTTAGATTAGAAAAAGGACATAGAGCTGAGTGTAGTGCCATACACCTGTAATCCCACTCTAAGAGGCTGAAGCAGGAGGATTATAAATTCAAACCCAGGCCAGGTAATTTAGCAGCCGTCTTACTTTTTTGTTACCGACACAATACCCAACACCTGTAATTTAAAGGAGGCCAGGTTTACTTGGGCTCACGACTCTCAGAGGGCTCAGTCTGTAGTCAGCTGGTGTGGGTTGGGGATTTAGCTCAGTGGTAGAGCGCTTGCCTAGTAGTCAGCTGGTGGAAGGGCAGAGGAAAGCTGCTCATGTCATGGCAACCAGGAAGCAGGGAGCGAAAGAAGGAGCAAGGAAGGGAGATTTATCCTTTCAGGTCATGGCCCCAGGGACCCACCTCTTCCAACCAGATCCCACCTCTTAACAGCAAGGCAGCTATATCACCCAATAATCCAGTCACCTTCCACAAGCCCTGGCTACGAGCAGGTGAAACCTCTGAGAAACATTCAAGATCCAAACCCCAACAGTGACTTAGTGAGATCCTGTCTCAAAATAAAAAAGGGCTGGAGATGCAGCTTAATGTGAAGGCCCTAGGTTCAACACTCAGTTCTAAAAAAAAAAAGGGGAGAGAGAGAAAAAAAAAGGACAGTTTCATTTATACTCATAAAGTCTTGTCCCTTAAGAGGAAGTATAAATTAGTGGCTGAGCGTCTGAACCCTCAAGCCAGTTGCCTGGTTCAACGCCTGTCCTGGCACCCCCCAGCAGGATAACCTCGGGCAAGTCACTTGAAACTCTGTCCTTCAGTTTCCCCACCTATAAAATGGAGATGATAATAGTACCTATTTTATAGGGTTGATACTAAGATTAAATAAATATATTTCAAATACTCTGAGTATTGTCTTATATATAGTACCACAATATTAAAAAATTATGTTTATTATTATTACTTTTGCCTCCTTAGATATTGATAGCTTATTCTTAGGATAGTCAGTCAATGGAAAAGAGATGCTTCATGGCCTGAAACCTTCAACTACAAAGCAGAGCAAGGGAATGTTTGCCAAAGGAAACAGACTGTATCCGCTGTGTACCATAGAGGCTCTTTTGATAGAAAAATTAAAGACACTATTCTCCTTGTAGGTATGTCAGAAGGAACAAGGGGAGAAAAGAACATCTACAGTAATTGTAAGATCAAACATAATACGAAACCTGTTACATGATAATCTAGCAATGAATGTCCAAGATTTAAATTCAGTCTCTCAATCATGAATAAATAGGGGCAATTACAGAAAAGGCCAGCAAAAGAGGAGAAAGTTATTGCAGGTGGCCAAGAGGCAGGCGCTTCATGGAGATACCCACTTTTAACCCAACAAATCTCAAACTATTCCTTTGGGAAGAAGAAGGAATTCAGCTACCTCTTAAAGAGTCTAAAATTCATAGTGAAGGAAGCTGATATTCCAGTGAACACATACTACATTAACTGGAGCAGATGACCTTACCTGCTGCAATGAGGTTGCTGTAGTTCTCCAACATCACGTCTCTGTACAAGTCCCTCTGAACAGGCTCCAGGCACTCCCACTCCTCCTGGCAGAAGTCGATAGCCACATCCCTGAAGGTCACTGACCTCTGAAACCGCAAACACACGTGTTATAGTGAAATCGAAGGAGTCTGTTTCAAGACGGAAAGAGAGGAGGTGAAGGACTAAACTGCAGGAAGGAAACAAAATGGAAATTCACAGGGCATGTTCTTGAAGAATCCTGATGCTACAGTATAACTCACGTAGCCCAGAATGTCTGAGAGTGGATACAACAATCTGAATTTCTCTACTAAATAATCACAGTGCCTTCTGCACACTCGCCTCACTGATGCTTAGTAAATGTGCACTCCTACATCACCTTTATTCTGTAAGTTATGCCAACAACAATAAAAAGCATGACGTGTTCCCCCAAGGTTTTTGTTTTGTTTTGTTTTGTTTTGTTTTTTTGGTGCTGGGGATCAAACTCAGGGCCTTGTGCTTGTGAGGCAAGTGCCAACCACTGAGCTAAATCCCCAGCTAAATAAAATATCTTTAAAACCTGAGAAGTACTCTCAATCCTCAGGTTCATTATGGTGTCAAATGACATCAAAAGTATTTTTTTCCTTATCATGGCAAGTGATTTTTATAAACTGCCTAACAGTCTATATAACTGATATATTAGCTTTTTTGTTTTCATTTTTGTTTACTGGGACTTGAACTGAAGGCCTTCACACTGAACTACATTCCCAGCCCCTTTTGATTTTGAGATGGGGTCTCACTAAGTTTCCCAGTCTGGGCTCGAACTTGCGATGCTCCTGCCTCAGCCTCCAACAGTGCTGGGATTACAGGCGTGCATCACCATGCCTGTCCTGACGTATTAGATTTAACCAATTTCCGTAGTTATGTATTTAGGATAATCAACAGCTTTAGGGTACTTCCCCATTCTGGGAATCTGATCACCTCCCACTTATACCCTGGATGACATCAGTCTGTCCTCACTAATGTTTTCCTAAAAGCCTAATAAATAAAGCAGGTCATTTTATCACACGCACAGACTGAGGCTACTTCACTATTAAATCCTACCTCACAGACTGGAAAGCTCAAATTAGGGGAGTGATTTCAAGGCCTTCCCAAGTGTGGCCAGATGAGACAATTGTCTCTAACTTCTGAGCCCCTAAGGCCCTGCTCCCCGGCAGGCGCGGCTACCCCACCACTCCAGCCTCACCCTGACTGCAAACCAAGCACAGCGCAGATGCTGAATAGCGTGTTCAAAGAAAACATCAACACCGGTGGAAAAGAGAGGCACAAAGAGGAAAAGCACTAAACTTCCAATATCCTCTGCTCATGACACAAGCTGGGCCACAGAAGCTTGCATTCTTAGGCAGGAAGCTTCTAGATAAATGATAATGGAGTCATCTAACCTGAAGGTTATCAGATTTCTAGAGAAAGAGGAAAAGGACCAACTTACGTGGATCATGTTTTTAGAATTACAAAAACCAGTTGATTAATCTTCTTCAGTCTTCCTCTCCTGGAGAACAAAAGAGAAAGATTTAAGTCACACTGTGTCTCAGTGTCCCCAAAGCAACTTAAATCAGTGTAACCATTCTGTCCTCTACTTTTATTTCTCCGCTATCCCAACATATCCCTCTCCCACAGCTTCTGCCTCCACATTCAAACACATACAAATTGTAGCGGACAGGAGTCTGGCCAAATCCAACTCTCTCCTAACTCCCACGGAACCTGCTGTGCAGGCCATGAATCCAGAACACAGGCAATTCTTTCTGGAAGTGGCTACAAAATACCCCAGCAGAAGGGATTCCAGGCAGCCCTCCATGCCTGGGATGCACAGCCAGGTCTAGGACTGGGCCCCAGATCTTGCTCTGAACAGACAGATCCTCAAGCTCCTGTGATGTAGAATGTTCAGCAAGATTCCTGACCGCTACTCACTAGTTACAAGTAGTGTATGCACCTAGATGAGAACCCCTGTTCTCATGAAATCATATACTTTCTCTGCCCACAAAACTCACATTTATCAATTTCAACACCACTTCAAATACAGAGGTTAGTGGTCCCTAAGACCATAAATAGAGTCACAGGAACTCAGATTAAGAACTTCCGTCCAAAAAAAAGAATTTCCAGCCTACATTCTTCACAGAAAAGGAAAAAAAATCCCAAAATTCATACAGAATTACAAAAGAGCTCAAATAGCCAGAGCAATCAAGAACAAAAAAACAAAGCTGAAAGCATCATCCTTCCTGACTTAGGGCCCAGAAATAAACCTACACATCTACAGCCAACTGGTGTGTGTGTGTGTGTGTGTGTGTGTGTGTGTGTGTGGTACTGGGGATTGAATACAGGGCCTCATGTACACTAAGCAAGTACTCTACCACCGAGCTACATTTCCAGCCCTGACAACTGATTTTTGACAAAAGTGCCAAGAACACACAATGAAGAAAGGACAATCTTTTCAATAAATAGTGCTGAGAAAATCTCCATGTAGAATGAAATTAGACTCCCATCTCTTACCAGGTACAAAAATCAACTCAAATGGATTAAAGATTAAAATGTAAGACCTGAAACTATAAAACTACTAGAAAAAAACACATGGGAAAGGCTTCACAACATGAGACTGGGCGATAATACAATGTCAAAAATATAAACAACAAAAGCCAAAAGACAAATGAGATTATATCAAACTAAAAAGCTTCTGCACATCAAAGGAAACAATTAACAGAGTGAAGGGACAATCTACGGAAAGAGAGAAAATATTTGCAAACTATACATTTGACAAAGGATTAATACCCAAAATATCTACACAAGAACTTTATAGGGAATTCAAACAACAAGAAAATCCTATGAAAAATGGGCAAAGACTTGAATAGATAGCTTCCAAAGGGAGATATACATATGGCTGAGAGGTATATGAGAAATTACTTAACATCACTAATCATCAAAATCAGGGAAATACAAAGTACAATGAGAGATCACCTCATACCTGTTAGAATGGCTATTATCAAAAAGACAAAAGACAGCAAGGTTAATAAGGACGTGAGAAAAGGAAACCCTTGCACATTATTGGTGGAAATGTAAATTAATACAACCATTATAGAAAACAGAACCTCAAAAATATATTTGCATCCCCACATTTATTCCAGGATTATTCACAATAACCAAAACATGGAATCTCACCGATGGATGAATGGATAAAGAAAATGTGGTACATATACACAATAGAATACTATTCAGTCATAAAACGGGGAAAACCTATCATTTGCTACAACATGGATAAATCTGGGAGACATTATGTTAAGTGAAATAAGCCAAGTACAGAAAGACAAACACCACATGATCTTACTCCTATGTGCAATCTAAAAAAGTAGATCTCATGTAAGTTGAGAGTAGAAGGGGGGTAACCAGTGGCCAGAGCAGCAGACGAAGGGATTGGGAGATGTTGGTCAAAGAATACAAAATTTCAGTTAGGTAGGAGGATAAGGTTTAGAGATCTGTTGTACAATGTGGTGACTATAGTTAATGACACTATATTGTGTTCTTGAAAAATGTTAAGAGTTGATATTAAAAATTACTGTGTGAGGTAATGCAAGAGTTAATTGGCTGTAATTCCACCATTTATATAAACTTCGAAACACGCTGTATAAAATAAATACGTAAAATTTTATCTGCAAATTTTAAGAACATAAAAAAGTAAGAATTTCTGGTCCAGGTTAGTTGACTCTCCCATTCTTGCACTCTAACCACTGAGCTAAATCCCCAGCCCTCCCATTCTTAATACACAAACAAATCGCAATGAATTACATATCCCTAATGCTCCTCTTCTATACAAAGTTGAGGAAGCTGGGTGTGGGGGCACATGCCTGTAAACCCAGCACTTGGCAGACTGAAGCAGGAGGATCACCTTGAGTTGGAGGCCAGCCATGGCTATATAGTGAGTTCAGGCCCCGCCTGAACTGCTTAGCAAGACCCTGTCTCAAAAAACCAAAAAAAAATTTAAAATAAAAAAATTTTTTAAATTATAAAAAAGTTGAAGGGAGTGACCTAAACTGATCAAACAAACTTATTAAGTACTCACAAGACACCTAGCACCATTCTAAGGGGCTTTACAATATTAATTCATCCCAACATTCATTACAAGCCTGAGAGAAAGCCAAAGGGGACAGAACCAGGATTCCAACCCAGATACTCAGGATCCACATCCTTGATTTAACAACATTGTCCTGCCTCTCACAGCCCCCACAAAAAGAAGCCCAAACACAACTGGATATTGCCAAACCTCAGCAATATTGGGCCAATATTACAAATTTCAACTAATGGATTCCCTGGAAAATCCTGGCTCTTGCTACCAAGTTTTTGTTGTCACCTCCCCACTACTGAAAGTCCCACGGATGAACTTAAATCATCTAACCATCACCATTCTTCCCCAGCTTGGGAAAAAAAAGGTCTGGAAAGACCAAAAGATATCTGGCATGTGATTCCACCCAACTGCTGTCTCCTCCTTATCAAACCCGAGTCTAAGTATATTTCCACAGCATTTTACAAAAAATGTGCTCAGGGTGATGTGAAAGATCTGTCAGTTGGTTGTGTGAATGTGAAGTGGAAAGGTGAAGGACAAAGAAGAGTCCACAATCATGGGGTATCAGTTGATGAAAATTTACTGAGACCTCCACATTCTAAAACTTTTTTTTTTTTTTTTTAAGTGTGGAGGTCGAACTCGGGGCCTTGCGCTTGCTAGGCAAGCGCTCTAACCACTGAGCTAAATCCCCAGCTCCCAGCAGTATTTCTTAAAGCACAACTCACCCTTGATTTTTAGATGTGCAGCGATAACGCTCTCATTCTACTACAGGTGCTTCTTTTGGATAATGGCACGATGGAGAAAGCGGCAATCACGAGGGCCCACCCAGGCTTTTCCTGGAGCGCAGAACAGACTAAGTCTGAAAGCACCCTCCATGGCCACACCTTCCTCACTTCGCACAAAAGCGGAGCGAAGTAAAAGGAGTAGGTATCGGTCTGGGTACGCGTAATGGCTGCTGGGGACGGAGCTGCAAGAACGCCGTAGTTCACACGCAGCTGCCTCCTGGGGGACTCCCAAAATCACCTCCAGCTCTCAAATTCCCATCCCGTGTCCGGTCTGCGCCTTCTCGTGGAACTCAGAATATTACCCACACTGGGGCCGTTCCTCTGCTACAGCCCGAGCGGAAAGCAGCAGCCGAAGCGAGCGCCCGGAACAGTGATACTCACAGCCACCACAAAGCGCCCTGAGCGTCCGCACGCCCGCCTGGTCCCGCACACAAGGCGCTCACGCACGCGCACATTCTCCGTTCTCACCTCCGCCACTCGCGACTGCACAACCGCCCTCGTCGGCTCTCTGCACGCGAACACGCGCAACTGGAACTCCGGCACTTGCAGTCACCGGCGCAGGCCCCGCCCTCCGGCGACTTCTTCCTCTAACCTGAAGGCCTCGCCCCACTACGTCATCGGTCCCCCACCCCACCCCCGGAAATCGGAAGCATATTTGTTAACGCTGGCGCGGTGGCCATTGGGAAATAGAGTCCTGCATGTGAAGAGCTACAGAAGCCAGGTTGATCTCAGCATGCAACGAGGGCAGAGTCCAGTGGTTTGTGGAAGATCTAGAAGGGGCGCGTTGGCTCCCTTGTCTGAGGAGCATTCCTCTTTTTGGGCGACCCACGTAACTTATTTTTCTCTATATAGAGAAGTAGATAAGCATGACTTTTAAAGAATAACTAGCGTAAAGTCGTATCAAGATGGAGCTGCTTTGACCTCCTTATCTCGGACCCCAGCAGGATTCTCTGCTGTGTACATAGAACAAAGTTGTAAGGTGAACAACAGAATTGGTTGGTCTTACGTTTGCAGAGGAAGTGTATTTTACATGAGAGATTTCAGAGTCTGGTACCCTTTTTTCCTTTGAGAAGTTATCGTACCAAAATGAAATCGCATATGTCACTCGGGGAAAATGAAGCCAGGAGCTTCATGAAGTGATGGCCCTCACGTGTGACTTGCTTGATGATGGGAACTAGCACAAGAGACTGCCAAACCACAGCTGATAGGCCACTTATAGCTGTAACTTGCCAGGAACAGTCTTCACTGCATCCTTGCAAATAACCTTGTTAAACCACAACTTTGTAGTCATCTCTGTGAAGATAAACCAATTTTTTAAAGTATAAAAGAAACAAAAAATAATAAATGTATAAAAGAAACAAAACCAGGAACTTGGGAAGAAGTGAAACTCACATGGCCAGGACCCACATTCTCACCCTCCTAATTACCTTTCAATAGAACAATTACTACCCGCTGAAACCACATAATGTTACTGTTGCCTGGTAGTTTCTTTAGAAATGGCTCATTAGTTGAAAGTATTACAGGTCCTTCTTGCGTCAAACAAAGAATTGGACGAGATAAGCCCCAAATGGTGCCCAAAATGTATTTGAAAAGTGAAAGATGAAGGGGTAAGGGAAGAACTAGCTCTGTAGAGCAAACTTGGGCCAAACAAAAAGAGGAAAAGTTAAAAGCAAAAATAAAAGCACACTCTGTCTAGAAGGCTCAGAGTGGGCTGCAGTCATCCTCTGCATCCTTAGGAGCAGTCCACCTCTCCTGGGAACCCGGGATTTCTACATACGGGGTCCTGGGAATTATTTGGCGCTGTCCTGGCATTTTGTAATTGACAGGTACCACTTACTTCCCCAACCAGCTTTGCCACACCCTACCTTCTTACCTTCTTTTCGTTTCCTTTTTTTGGTGCTGGGGATTGAACTCAGGGCCTAGAGCTTGCTAGGCAAGCGCTCTAACCACTGAGCTAAATCCCCAGCCATGTCACGTCCTACCTTCTATATCATTACCACCTGTTTAACATTTTCTGCCACTCCCAACAGAATGTAAGCTTCATAAGGACAGTTATATTTTCCCATTTTATTTATTACTATATCCAGTATCACCTATAATAGTGACAAGCATACAGTAGTAAATCATTGAATATTCTTTTGTTTTGTTTTGAGACAGGTTCTCACTGAGTAATTCAGACTAGCCTTGTACTCACTATGTAGCCCAGGCTGGCCTTGAACTTGCAGTGATCCTCCTGCCTCAGCTTCCTGGATGCTGGGATTATGGGCATGCACCACCATGCCAGGCTGGAATATTCTTTACAGAATGGATGAATGAACTGAAAGTGTGACTCCACCTCCTCTCTGCTAAATGAAGTTTAGGTACTAGGTCTCAGGCCTATTCTCCTCACTCTCCAGTTTTCCTTCTCTCAGTTCATCCCTCCTTAAACTCCTGTCACTAACCTGTGCCATCGACAGTCAAAAGTATCTTTTCAAAGCAAGCCTTCCATATGAGCGCTATCCACTCATACATGTGTGATCTACAGCCTGTGTGAAGAAGGTGCCCTAGAGATACAACAAACTCCATGTGCTAAAAAAGAAAAAAAGGATGAATGAACATAACCAGGAATGGTGGCACACACCTGCAATCCCAGCACTGGGGAGGCTGAGGCAAGAGGGTCACTGTGAGTTCAAAGTCAGCCTGAATGACGTAGTGAGATCCTGTCTCAAAACCAAAACAAACAAACAAATGAACAAAGCCTGAGGAACCTATGGGACACCACCAAGTGTACCAATGAATCCAACACAGGAATTCCAGAAGAAGAAAAGGGAAGAAAAAAAATTTTTTTTACACTGGGGATCAAACTCAGGGGCTTGTGCTTGCTAGGCAAGCAATCTAACTACTGAGCTAAATCCCCAGCCAGAAAAAACTTTTGAAAAAATAATGTCTGCCAAGTGTGATGGTGCACATCTGTGATCCTGGCAATCTGAAGGCTGAGGCAGGAGGATTGCTGTGAGTTCAAGGCCAGCCTGAGCTACATAGCGAGATCCTGTTCTGAAAAACCAATAATAATAATAATAATAATAATAATAATAATAATAATAATGTCCGAAACTTCTCCAATGTGATGAAAGACAAAAGGCTCTGTATCTAAGCTCAACAAACTTCAAGTAAAATAAACTCCAAGAGAAAAATAAATAAACTCTAAGAGATTCACATATAAACTTAACATAATCAAACTGTTGAAGCCCAAAGACAGAGAAAAAATTGAAAGCAACAAGAGAAGCAATTTATCACACTGAGAAATCCTGAATAAGATTAACAGTTAATCTCTCATCAGAATCCAGGGAGACCAAAAGGCAGGAAGATGACATATCTAACCCCAAAAAAAAACCTCAATCCAGAATTGTCTTCAGCAAAACAATCCTTCTAGAATGAAGGTGATATTAAGACATTTCCACAAACAAAGTAGCGAGGAGTGTTTGCTACCGGGAGACTGCCCTGTAGGAAATGCTCTCTAAATAAAGAGAGTCCCTTGGTTGAGATGAAGGATACTGGACAGGAACATCAAACTGCAAGAAGAAATAAAGAACACGGGAAAGCAAACACACAGTCCAGCATTAGTGCATGTTTGTCTTGTAACTCTTTTTTCCTGTGATTTAAAAGGCTTATGCATAAAACAACAACTATAAATCTAAGTTAATGAGCTTTCAGTGTTGAAAAATGTAACCTATGAGAAAATATAAAGAAAGAGGATAAAGATATGTAAGAATGCAGTGTTTGAATACTGTCAAAAAATAAACTGGTGTTGGCCAGGGATTTAGTCAGTGGTTAGAGCGCTTGCCTAGCAAATGAAAGGTCCTGAGTTTGATCCCTGGCACCCAAGGAAAAAAATTTTTTTTTCTTTTGAGACAAGATCTCAAGCTTGCAGTCGTCCTGCCTCAGCCTCCCAAACTCCTGGGATCACAGGTGTGCACCACCATGCTCTGTTTGGTACTTTATTCATAATAGGGTACCAGTGTTAATGCCAGGTTTTGATCATTATACTACGGTACTAACATTAGGGAGTGCAGGATGAGGGCTGGCACATTTTCTGCACGTCTGAAATTACCCAGCAGTGCAACTTCCGTCTTGCTCTGGGCTCACTTGCTCTGGGGAAGCCAGGCCATGACAGGAGGACGCTACGGAGATCGCACTGAGCAGAACTGAGGCCTCCTGCCCCAGCCTGCGCTGTCTTCCCGGCACGTGAATGGGCCACCTCGGAAGGGGATACTCAGCCCCTTTCAAGCACTCGGACGATTGGAGCCCTGGCCCTGTCGTGACTGGGACTGTGGCCAATATCTTCGGTCCAGAACCATCCAGATGACCTACTCTTGAATACCCAACCCACAAAAAGTGTATGAGATAATAAATGCTCACTGCTTTGAATCGCTCTTTGGTTTTAAATCTAGAAAACTGCTGTTGCAAAAACTGGCCACCAGATGGCAATAGAATCCCAAGGATAGACGCGCAGGCCTCCAACACAAACGGTTAATTATCCCTGAGTTCCTTTATAATTTTTCACCACCCCAATAAAAATATCATCAGAGTTCTTTTTTTCCGGAGCTAGACAATCTGATTATAAGGTTCATTTGGAAAGACAATAGGCAAATATAAGGGGAAATAATGTAAAAAAGCAGGTGCCACTGCCGCTAATAAAAGCGGTAGTTCTACCACATTAAATTAAAAACAATATAAACAAGACTGGGGGAAAAAAAAAAAAAAAAAAGACTAGAGGTGTAGCTCCGTGGTGGAGTGCTTGCGTAGCACGTGGGAGTCCCTGAGTTCAATCTTCAAAATCGCCCAAAAAGCCCGATATAAACAATGTGTTATTGGCGCACGAATAAGCAGAGAGATCGAGGACAGGATTAGAAAATTCAGAAGCAGGTTGGGCGTGGTGGCGCACGTCTGTAATCCCAGCACTCAGGAGGCTGAGGCAGGAGGATCATTTTGAGTTTGAGGCCAGACTGAGCTACAAAGTGAGACCCTGTCTCAAAAAAAAAAAAAAAATCCAGAAGCAGAAACCATTGCTTATTTAAAAATTATAAAAATATAATCATTTACATAGTAGTTTTTTGGTTTAGGGGGAGACTTCAGGGAAGATTTTTATTTAGTTGTGTTGGAGCAGCTACATAACTTGGGGGGGAAAAGAAAAATTTGAATCCATTTCCAACATGGTCCATCAGATTAAATACTCAGTGTCCCAAAGATCTGAAAGAAAAGAAAAACGAAGCACACAAGTAGTAAGACACTGTTGAATTTCCTTATGGACTAGGAGGTGATAAATTTTCCAAACTATTAACAAAGAGCCAAAAACAATAAAAGAGAATTTTGTTAAGTGATCAAACAAAAATGAAAACCTTTTCATGTTAAAAAATAAACCACCATACGCAAGCTAAAAACTACAATGACAAAATGAGAAAAATATTTACAACTTACAGTCGCAGGCAAGAGTCAATATTTCTAAAATATACACTACAAAGAGGAAAAACCTCCATGGAAACAAAGAAATGATATACATCTGAGGTGGTGGATATGCCAGAAACCCGATCTGACCTTTACACATTGTACACAGATACTGAAACACTGCCCAGGGGCTGGGGAGGCAGCTCAGGGGTAGAGCACTTCCCCAGCATGCAGGGGGCCAGGGCTCCCTCCCCAGTTCCGGGGAGGAGGGGAGAAAAGGAGGGAGAGAGATAACAACACAAATCCCAAAGGAGGTCACTATGGAAGCTAGGCTGCTGGCTAATTAGGGAGGAGGGAGGAGGCTGAGGCTGGGTGAGGTGGAGTGGAGGCAAATTCTGGGCGCCTGGCAAATCCTGTTCTTGGCTTGGCTGTGGTTACAGGCTGTTCACCTTAAAATAACACAATGTGGTTTCTGGCTGAATTTCAGGAATTCCTATTTTAAGATCTCCCTGGGATTTTTAAACAAAGAAATATAGTACTTAGCTTTTCAAAAAAGATTTTTATTCCATTCATCAGTCTCTAATAAAAGAGATTTTGTAAGGGAAAAGTATCCACAAATAAGGAAATCTGTACTTCAGGGAAAAAAAACACCATCTCCCAGAGTCCAAAGCAAACAAAATTATACAGATCTGCAAAGTTGGGTATGTGGAGCTTTGTTTTCCTTTTAGGTAAAGAGGGCTGGTTGATGAAGTCAGGTGCTGTTTGTTAAGAAATTAACCAGACATCTCAACAAACATTATTTTGGACCTCTGTAATGTTAAAATAAATTTCTATATTTTTGTTTTCTGGCTACAAAGTCACTTGAAACTCAGCATTTCTTGAAATTTACATGGATCCTCTGCCAGAAGATTTTCTTCTTTCTAACTTGTTAATAAGAAGGCTGAGGTCAAGGAGAAAATCATTCTCTACGTGGCACACACATGTTGGTAGTTTCTAAATGTACTCTTGATACAGTTGGCATCTTTGTGTCCCCCACAGGACCAAGTGTTGAAGGCTGGGTCTCCAACTTGGTGCTGTTGGGAGGTGGTGGGAGCTTTCAGAGGCGGGGCCTGGTGAGAGATGCTAAGTGATTGAGGAGGCCTCAAAGGGGATTGTGAGACCCAAACTAATCTCTTTCTCTTTCTCTCTTGTGACTTCCTGGTCGCCATGAGGAGAGCAGGTTGCTCCACCACATACGCCCTGCTGTGATGTGCTGCCGCAAACAGGCTCAAAGTAATGGGGGCCAATGACTGTGGACCTGAACCTCCAAAACCATAAGCCAAAAGAAACCTTTCCTCCTGATGAACAGATTACCTCAGGTATTTGTTACAGCAAGGGGACACGGACTAATACTCCTGTAAAGGAAGCACTTCACTATCCATGTACAAGATAATAGAGAGATCAAATGTGGAGAATTTAGTTCATGTGGTAGACAAGGTGAGAAGTGAGGAGCAGAGTAATTTTAAATCCAGGTGGTGCAGATTTCTATCATAACTCCCTCGTGTACTACCACAGCTGCGTGACCACTGGATCAAATAATTTACCTTCTCCGTGGTTCCCTGACCACACGCACAACACATAGACATGACGAGGCCTTCCTCATAGAGGTTGTCATGACAATGGGCTGAATTCACACAAACAGATGCAGAACAGGGACATACCAGCCTGCCCTTTATGAGGCCAAGTGACCAAAGGAGCTCACCCCAGGCCCAAGCCCCTCATGTGGAGCGGCCAGGCAGTGAAAGTCAAGCATGGGTCAGGCCGACCAGCACCCCGTGTCGCCTTCCTGTTGCTGCTGTAACAAGCTCCCCCCACTCCTGGGCTGAAGACTGCACACACTCATCCTCCCGCGGTGTGTATGAGGAGCCAGAAGTCAGTCTCCCTTGGCTAACGCCAGTAGTTGGCAGGGCTGGTTCCTTCTGGGGGCGCTAAGGGAAGGCTCGTGTTGTCCTTGCCTGTTTCAGCTGCTAGAGGCCTGGTTTGGCAAGTTGTTTTTTAAAACCACAATAACCTCCTCACTCCTACCAAAATCACCAATACTTTCCCAAATGACTTCCTGTGTTAAAATGCATAAACAAAAAAAAAAAAAAAAGAATTAACAGAAAATTCAAAGGGTGAAAAGCCAACAAATCAGCAAACGATTGCCTTTGAAAAGAGCTGGTTAGTTTCCAGGAGGAAGAGGCCACACCAAGCCTTGGGAGGAGGGGGGGGTGCTCAGGGAAGCACTCCGCCAGGCGGAGGGAGAAACTGGAGATCGGAACCTTCCCACTTCCAGGGGAAGAAACAAATTCGGCCAGCCGTGGAGGGTCAGGGGTGGCCAGTGCGGCTCGGCAGTCTCTGGAGACCCAGGGAATTAGAGCAGGTGGGTGTGTGAAAATCATGCCTTTGAGCAAATCGTTTACTGTCCATAGGAATTGGCTAAACTTGGAGGTGGAGATATCAGAGATTTCAATGCCAACAAGTCCCCAGATGCCAAAGTGTCAGAATTCGGAAAATGAAAGCCATAATTAATAGGTCACTTTGGTCTTTCTGTGACATTTGATCCTGTGTGGAAACTTCTTTCACTCATGGCTCTTCTGCTCCCACACGCCACCCTGCCTGCATCCCGTCTCGGTCTTCCCTGGTCTCTGTGACTCCTGGACAGGTCTTTCCACGCAGTGTGGTCTCCTTGACTAGGCTGCAGAGAGCCCATAGCTGTCATTCCCAAACCTCAGTTTCTCTTTGGCCCTTCTCCTGACCTTAAGACGCTGTAGCCACCTTTCTGTGGGATTTCTGCCTCTGGGAATCTTGTTTGGAACCTCAGCAAATCCAAAAGCAAATTGATCACCTTCACCCTGAGCTGCCTCCTCCCTCTCCTCTTTTTCTCTTCCTGCTCCTGGGGCTGAATTCTGTGAATGAACAGGCACCACAGTCCACGGGAGCCGTCCTAGATTTCTCTCTTTCCAAATAGTAAGCAAGACCTTTGAAATATTCTCTGTTGGCTCTTTTCTATCCCATTTGTATTAATTCACAAATAGGTAAATGAATCAAATAATCATTAATCTTTAAATAACTGATTAAATACTTAACAATTATTAATTACTGCTCTTCCTCTCTAACCTGTATTACTGTAGTAGGTTCTATATCAGTCAGAAACCAGTCAGGAGACAGAAACCACACCAGTTATTTTAACAGAGAGAATTTAATATGTGGAATTTAATATTGGGAATCACTAACTTGGTATAAAGTTCTTATCTAGATAATCAGAAGGGTAACAAGACAACCCCAAGGCAATTGGTTCTGAAACTTTAGCAGAAGCCCCCAGAGGGCTTGTTAAAATGTGGACTGCTGAGCTGATTACCAGAGTCTCAAATTGGTCTGGGGGGATCCCTAACATTTGCATTCCTCACTCCATAGTGGGGACTGAACCCAGGGCCTTCACACTGAGCTACATCTGCAGCCTTTTTTGTTTTGAGACAGGGTCTTGCTCATCACTAAGTTGCCCAGGCTGGTCTTGCACTTGCAGTCCTCCTGCCTCAGCCTCCTGGAGTGCTGGGGTTACACGTGTGCGCCACCACAGCTGGCATATTTGCATTTTTAACAAGGTCTCCGGCGTTCACACTGTTGCTGGTGTGTTGTGTGGACCATACTTTAGAGCCAGTGCTCTCACAGCAGTAGCAAGTGTAGGAAGAACTACCACTCCGGGAGCTTAAGGACAAAGAAGAAGGGGCGCTGGGGGCCCCGTGTTTCAGATACAGCTGGTTTTGCCGCCGCCGCTGCCGCCGTGAAGCGTTGCCAGAGTAACACACGCCAACAGCAGGCAGACTGAAAGGAGCAAAGCTTCCTGCCACCGTGACCAGCCAGCCTGGAAGGTTCCGAGATTCAGAACTCCCAGTGCTAAAAGCGGAAAGCCCTGGGCAAACCGTGGCGGCCACCCTCGGGCTGCAGCCTGCGAGCCCACCCGCTTGCCAGCGTCTAAGCTAGAACCCTGCGACTTCGGGCTGAGCAGACATGTGACTTCACTGCCCCAGCACACAGAGCACGGGACCTGAGGGCGCGCGTGGGGGCGGGAGACAGTAGCATCATTACTGATCTCACTCTTCCTTCCGAGCTGCCCAGTCATCTCCAGTCCATCTCCTGAGCTGCTGTCCAGAGATACTTTAGAGCTAGGAAAGTAGGTGGTTTCAATTCGTGCCAAAAATCTTTCAGTAGTCACCTACCAGCCAAGTGAGGTACAATTTCAACTGGTTTTGTTTTTTTTTTCTTTCAGTCCTGGGAATTAACCCCAGGGCCTTCACACTGAGCAACATTTGCAGCCTTCCATTTTTATTTTTTTTTTCAATTCTTAAAATTTTCATGAAACCAGGCATGGTGGCACATGCCTGTAATCCCAGGACTCAGGAGGGTGAAGCAGGAGAATCTCTCCGAGTCCAAAGCCAGCCTGGGCTATATAGTGAACTCAAGGCAAGAGCTTGTCTCAAAAGAATTGTTTTTTTCTTCAGTCCACGTTTGCAGTAGGGAATAGTTACATTTTACATTTACATAGCAAGACCTTGTCTCAAAAGAAATTTTTTTTCTTGAGTACACATTTGCAGTAGGAAATAGTTACACTTATCATGGGGAGTCAGTACATGTACACAACACACCTTCATTCTTTTCATTTCCCCTCCTCTCCCTCCCCTCTCCTTCTATCTTGCTAAATTGACCACGTAAGACATAAATTTGCTGGGATTACTGACGTTTACACAGTGCCCTGGTGAAATTTCATCTTTTTTTTCACTTTTTTACTAGTACATATTTTAAATACATAATGAATACATTCATTATGGAGAGTTGATACACATACATGTCACATTTTAGGTCTTTTTATTTCCCTTTCCCTCCTTACATTTCAGCTCATTAATACAACATAAGACATTCTTTGAAGTTATCTCCACTTACAGCCGACTCCTCTCCTGAGATTTATGTTCCAAAAATATATAAATCTCTGAATTTCCTAAAGAAAATCATATTCTCAAGTCTCTGCTTTGGATATACTAGTCCCTCATCTGGATGAGATGCACATAAGCCCTTTTCTTGGAGAAAATACACAATCAAAATATGTGCTTCCCTTTTAAGACTAGGAATTAGTTTCCAAATGGTTAAATGTTAGCTGGGTTTGAAGGCCAAAGATCTCAAAGCAAATGTATTTTTGTATTACACAGTATTTACTGTTCTAGAGTTTCTGACACCTAAGGAGAAAAAAGAAAGAATACTCCCAGTACTAATGAAACATGTGAGCTTTTCTTTCCTGTAAAGATATTTATAACTGAATTCCTCTTAAGGCTTTAAGCAGCTTTAACTGAGTTCTATAAATGAAAAGCATACGTTGGTTGAAAAACTAAAGATGATTTATAGTGCTCACTTAGCGCATATACTTTAGATGATTTATAAAATCAGATCAGATAATAAAAATGATTCTGCAGTACTTTACTAAGCTTTTTCTTAAATTTAAAGGCTACAAAAACTGGGCATGGGGCCATGTGCCTATAATCCCAGCAGTCCGGGAGGCTGAGGCAGGAGGATCACAAGTTTGAGCCCAGCGTCTTGAGACACTGTCTCAAAATAAGAAATAAAAAAGGGCTAGGAATGTAGCTCAATGTGAAGTCTCTGAGTTTAATCTCCAATACCACTAAATAAATAAATAGGCCATTAAGCTTGTGTAATTACATGGTTAAGAGTGATATTGGCCTGCCTCTCTCCCTCTCTCTCTCTCTCTCTATCTGAACCTGGGTGTAGTAGCAGACAACCTTCTCAACTGGGCATGGTGATGCACACCTGTCATCCCAGCACTTAGGAGGATGAGGCAGGAGGATTGCCATGAGTTTGAGTCCAGCCTGGGCTACCTAATGAGTTCAAGGCCAGCCTGGACTACATAGTGAGACCCTGTCTTAAAAAACAAAACAAAACACATGCAAGGCCAGGCTATGCCTCTGCTTTTGCAATCAACTGCCCAGGCCTTGAGCTGCAGCCCTGCTCCCTCTTTCCTTCCCCAGCACATGCAGTTGCAAGCTGCCCGACTCTGCAGCGCCATCCTCCAGAGCGCCTGCGGTTTTGACACAGGTATGATTTGCATGAGGTTTGTCCCCCAAAGTTCATGTATCAGAAGCTTAGTCCTCAGTGTGAGGATGCTGGGAAGTGGTGGTACCTTTAAGAGGCTTATCAGGACTGCTCAGGTCTTTGGGGGTATTAGCCTCTGAAGAGATGAAGTAATTCTCAGGGGACCCCGGTTACTTTCCAACAAAGAGTTGTTTTTGTTTTGTTTTGGTTGGTTAGTTTTTGTTTCTGAGGTACTCAGAACTGAATCCAGGGCTTTTGCACTGAACTACAACCTTAGCCCATTTTTTTTTTGAGACATTATTTCACTAAGTTGCTAAATTGCCCAGGCTGGATTGGAACTTTTGATTCTCCTACCTCAGCCTCCTGAGTGCTGGGATCACAGGCATGCACCATGATGCCTGGCCAGGAAGGTTGTTATAAAGGATCACGCCTCCCTCTGACTCCCACGCTAGCTCCTGTCTCACCCCTTCTACCACTTGCCACAAGGTCCTCACTAGAGCCAAGCCAATGCTGGTGTCGGGCCCTTGCATCTCCAGAACTTTGAGCTAAATAAGCCTCTTTCTTTTGTAAAGTACCCAGCCTGGGGTATTTTATCATAGCAATGGAAAGCAGACTAAGACAGTCGTGATGCACAGATCATCCTCTGAGGCCATGGCTCACTGGCCTTACTTGCAGGAAGCCTAGAACTCTTGGGAGCCAGCTGGAACTTGGTCCACGATGCCCTGTGTGGCCAGCTTGCCTTATTATAAAAGGAGTTCGCTGTCAGATCCTTCTTCCTCTGGCATTCCTTGGCAAGGACTGAGACTAAGGAAGAAGGGGCAGATCTTGAGTGGCAAGATGGTCACTATGCTACAAATGCACCTGAGCCAACGTGTCAGTTAGCAAGGGCTGCTGTATCAAAATCCTGCAGACAGAGTAGCCTCAACAGCAGAAATGTATCATCTCAGGGCTCCAGAGGCCAGAACTCCAAAGTCAAGGTGTGGCAGGTTCCTCCTGGGGGCCATGAGGGAGCATCTGCAGCAGGCCTCTCTCCTTGGCTTCTAGATGGCCCTCTTCTGCCTGTCACACTGTCAGGACCCAAACTCCTCTTGTAAAGACACCAGTCACTGGCAGGGTCTGGTGGTGCACACCTGTCATCCCAGCACTCTGGGAGGTCAAAGCAGGAGGATCACAAGCTTGGGCCCAGCCTGGGCAACTTAGTGACTTATCAAGACCCTGTCTCAAAATTAGCAAATAAAAAATGTCTTGGGATGTAGCTCAATGTAAAAGCCCTTGTTCAGTCCCCAATACTAAAAAACAAAAAGAAAGAAGAAAAAGGCAAACACTGGTCATTGGATTAGGGCCTGCACTAAAGGCCTCATTTTAACCTGACACCTCTGTAAAGACCCTGTCTCTAGTACTGATCTAAACATGCAATTTGGGCAGAGGATGCGGGGCACAGCTCCACCCGATGGCCAGCTCGGCCATTCACAGTTATTAGAGACCCCCATTACCCAGAGCTCCCGGTCTCCACCCCACAGCCTCCCCGCACCAGCTCAGCTCCACATCGGCAGTCCTGGGCCCAGGCGATGGCAGCCCGGACACACTGCTGGTCCCCTACAGAGGAAAGGGAGACGTGGGCAGCTGGATGCACATGCTGGTGTTCGCCTTTCATTGGCCGAGGCGAGTCAGGGGGCCAGGTCTGCTATCAAGGGGGAAACTTTCAGGATGGACAGCGACTACTGTGCACAATAATGCAATCTGCCGCACCTTGGCGCTCCAGTGCCATTTCCATATATCACTATGATCCCTTCTCTGAACTTATTTTGAGTCTGATGCCAGTGAATGGTAAGACTTTGCCTTGGCAGACCCCGCATGGACATCTAGACCCTCTTCTCTTATTCTTCACAGTCTGAGTCATACTTAGTCCCTTCACCTCCCGCATGCCCATTTCGGATCCCTTAGAATGTCCGAGAGACTCTAAACCTGTCACCTCTCTAAGACCCCACAGAAGCCACCACCCTGTCTCATTTGAGCAGCCGGGCAGAAACCATCCCATCCACCCAGCATCTGGAGATAACGCCCTCCCCCGCCCTCCTCTGCCAAGGGGAGTCTAAAATCCGCAACCTTTCCTAGAAAGCTGCCCAGCAAGACTTCTGTTTGCTGTGCCAGCCTGGCCACTGCGGCTGCCCTCTTCGCTCCGGACTGCAGCCTCCCGGGCCTGCCTTAGCCGCAGCCGCTTCTCGCTTTCCCCCACACAGCAGCTCTTTCCCCCTCGCTGAAGGCTCGGGATTCGCTTGGTTTGCAGCCCACGTGCGCCCACAGCGCCCTCTGCTGCCACCTCTGAAACAGCACAAGCGGCCCCAGACTTCCAAACTACACCAAGGTGGGGCTGACTCCTTGACCACTCGGTCCCCAGTGGCCTGACCCTGCTCAATAGATACTTGTTCAGTGGGAAAATGAATCTGCCATGTGAAGCTCAGAAGAAATATAGTATTTATTAACAGATGCGATGGGTCATAATTAATAGGTGATATCTATCAGTAATTGATTAATAGAGGTAATAATGATTAATAATTACTAGATTAGCTTTCTAGATGTCCGCTTGAGCTGCTATAACAAAATACCTCAGGCTAGATAATTTATGAACAATAGAAATGCATCGCTCATGGTTCTGGAGGCCAAGAAATCCAAGCTCAAGGTGCCAGCAGATCTGGTGTCTGGCGAGGGCCTGTTCCCCCTAGTGGCAACTTCTATGTGTCCTCTCATTGTATAAGGGGAACACTGCTCTCTGAGGCCTTATTTATTATGTCCTGGAAGTTGAACACAGGGCTTCACACTGAACTACATCTTCAGCCCTATTCCTTCTGAGACAAGAGCTCACTAAATTACTAAATTGTTCAGGCTGGGCTCAAATTGGCAATCCTCCTGCTTCAACCTCTCAGAGTGCTGGGATCACAGGCATGCACTGCCACACCCACTTGGGACCTCTTTTATAAGGGCATTAGTCCCATTCACCCCAGCAGGGGCCTCATAACATAATCCCACCACCAAATAGATTCGTCTCCCAATACCATTACCATGGCAACTAGGCTTCAACATAAGAATTTAGGGGGGGTTGGGGATTTAGCTCAGTGATTAGAGTGCTTGCCTTGCAAGCACAAGGGCCTAAGTTCGATCCCCGGCACCACAAAAAAAAAAAAAAAGAATTTAGGGGAGGGGACACAAACATTCAGCCCATAGCACTGGCTCAATAAAGAGATGCAGAAGAGGCCTGGAAGCCCAGATACCTGCGCCACCCTTGGATCACCATTAATCCCCAACTCGCCTGACATCATTCCCTCCCTGCAATCCCCCCTGTCTCTCCAGCCTCATAACCTGCTGGGCCAAGGACTGGGAGAGCAGTTCAATAGCAAAGCACTTGCCAGCATGTGTGAGGCCTGCCTTTCCATCCCAGCATTGAGAGAGAAAAAAAAAGCCTCGCTCCCCAGTCCTCCTGAGAGAAAGCAGTTTCACGCCCTCACAAGTCTCCCTGCCTCCCAGCCTCCCCCGTTCTCACTGTTCATACCTCTCCCCACCCTCCCCCTCAGCACATCTGCATCCTTGGGGCACACCCACCCAAGGCTCCCACCACACCTCAGCCCACAGTGAAAGGTCTCAAAATCCTTGGAGACGGCACCCTGAAGGCAAACTCAGGGATGCAACAGGGACCACGTCCCGGGTCCGGCCCACCAAGCCAGGCTGCTCTTCAGGGGGCATGTGGGCAGCTTGGAAATGTCTCCCTCCAGTGCCCCCGTGTCAAATCACAGTTTCTCCCTGTATTACTTACCTTCCTAGAGTCAATGGTGTGCAAGAGAGCAGATTTAATACAGGACATCTATAAGTTACAACATTCCCCCACAAGCCAAATGCAGGAAGAGTGCCAAATGTCTATCTATGCACTGGAGACCCAAAAGATTCGATCAATGGCTGGAAGCCCACAGCCCTGTCCCGTGTATGTCCGCATCTGCAGATGATGGCTGAAGAAATCTTTTTTTTATGCTGGGGATCGAATTTAAGGCCTTGTACTTGCAAGGCAAGCACTCTAACCACTGAACTAAATTCCCAGCTCCAAGAAATCTTTACTGGAACCAGGATACAATGCTTGCAGCAAAGATGATGACCAGAGCTCCCCCCGAAGCAACAACAGCCATCCTCAATGACAGCAAGGCCCGGCGCTCCTTCTTCAGTGAGAACAGCCGAGTCCCCTTCAGGAGAACCAGCCGCAGCAGAGTTTCTCCTGGGAAACAGGCTGCTACTATCTTCTGCTCCCATTCTCCTTTATGTTGCATCATCAACGATCCTCAGGTGGATCCTCTACACCCAGAACCATCCAACTCAGTCCAGCTGGGCGTTCCTGCTCAAATTGACCACAATAATAAGTCCACCACACTTCCTCTAGGCTAAATTGGTGTCTGAAACTAGCGCTGGAGGCTGTGTGTGTGTCTGCTCAGGCTGCCTGGGTGGCTTCGGCAACAGCCATGGATTTGCTCACAATTCTGAAGTCCAAGACCAAGGTGCCAGCAGGTTTGATCTCTTGTGAAGGTTCTCTGTGACTTGCAGATGGCTACCTTCTTGCCATGTCCTCACACAGCCTTTTCTCTGTGCGCGCCGTCCTTGGTGTCTCTTGTTGTTCAAACTCTCTCTTTCTTTGTGTTGGGACTCAAACCCAGGTCTTTCTGCCAGTTAGGCAAGCCCTCTACCACCCCAGCCCTAAGTTCCTTCTTTTATAAGACACTAGTCAGGGTGAATTAGGCAGCCTTATATCAGGCAACTTTAATGGCCCTTCTCCACATAGGTGTGTTCTGAGGTGCTGGAGGGCTTCAACCTGCGAAGGGGGAAGGGGAAAGGGCAGGACACAATTCAGCTCATAATAAACATTCCCTTGTTTTAGGATGCTACACGTGCCTTGGGGTTCTCAGGGTTCTCTGCCCAAGAGGAATCTCAACAGATGAGTAAATGCATTTGTTGTCCAAAACAGGAACAGGATACAATTAGTTTTTAAATGAACAGGCATGATTACTACACGCCAACTAGCTTTCTAATTCGACAGAGAGGAGGAAAAGGTAGAGCCGGGTCACCTTGGTCTTCCCTCTTGGCTGAGGCACTGTTGAAGGAAACACAGGACACTTTAGAGATCAGAAAGAGAAACAAAATGCTACAGTCTCAAATCCAGGAATCAGTATCTCAAAACAGCCTCAATCTTTGTGGAAACAGGAAGCGGGTGGAGGACAGGATGATGGAATTAGTAGGAAGTAGAATTTCCCTCCCAACTTTGGTGGAACACAGGGCACAATGCAGAACAGTGTGCATCTTGATGGGGAGATGGGACGAAAATCAGATGCACACAACTTGTTCAAAGCTCAGGTACTGCTCAGTATCTGCCAACAAGGGGGACTCCCAAAGAGAAGATTCATCAGCCCCAGTGGTGCTTCGGGTTAACCCTGTATCTGAGGATTCCAGGTGCCCATCTGTGCTGTGTTGTGTGTTGTTGGGGACAGTTGTGCTAGGTACATACTATTGGCGTGAAAATTCAGACACTATCCTCATACGTGACCTGGCAAAGACTAGTTAGAGCCAGCCGTGGTGGCGCACGTCTGTAATCCCAGCACTTGAGAGGCTGAGGCAGGAGAATCACTGTGAGTTCGAGGCCAGCCTGAACTGTGTAGAGAGACCCTGACTCAAACAAAACAAAACAAAACAAAAAAAGACCAGTTAGAAACACACGGGTGTGTGTGTGTGTGTGTGTGTGTGTGTGTTACAAGGTTTTCACACTGAGCTATATTCCCAGCTTTTACCCCTTTTTTTGAGACAAGATCATGCTAAATTACCCGGGTTGGGCTCAAAGATGTGATTCTCCTGCCTTAGAATATACTTTCTTTAAAAATACATACAGAACATTTATAAAACCAAACCAAAAACACCACATAATAGGGCAAAGAGGAAATCTTAACAAATTCCCAAGACTTGATGCGATGCAGAATATATGCATTGAATAAAAGTAGAAATCAACTGCGAGATAATCAAAGGAAAACTCATATCTACATACACAAAATACACTTTTAAAATAATCTGAGGATTAAAGAAATTGAAATTATGCTTTTTTGGGGGGAAATGAATGACAATGAAAGTACCATAGACCAAAACCTGGGGTACGTGGAATAACAAAATAAACACTAAAATAGAAAAAAGAAACCAGGTGGGTTGGCTCCTGCTTGCAATCTCGGCACTCTGAGCAGCAGGATGATCACAATTTTGAACCCAGTCTGGGCAATTTAGTGATTAGGCAAGACACTAACTCCACAGAGAGAGAGAGAGAGAGAGAGAGAGAGAGAGAGAGAGAGAGAGGAGAGAAAGCTAGAGATGTAGCTCACTGTGCAAGTCCCTACGTTCAATCCTCAGTGCTGAAAAATACAATAAAATGAAAAAAAGCAATGAATAATGACTGAAACAAATCGATTAAATGGGGGTTGGGGATTTGGCTCAGTGGTAGTGTGCTTGCCTAGCAGGCGCAAAGCTCTGTGCTGGATCCCCAGCACCTCCCCCAAGTAAGCAACTGATTAAATGAAATACACACCCCCTCAAAAAATAAATTTAAGAGATTATAGGTAGAGTAAAAAACATTGGTTTTCTTTTTTTATTATTTTTTTAATTGGTTTTCTAAAGACCAATAAAATTATCAAATTTTTGCCAAGTTTAATCCAGAAAAATAAAAGAAGGAACAAGTATCAGGAAAGCTACAGGAAATAGACACGTGTTACTCAGGGCCAAGAGTGTGTTTGGAGAACGGCATCATCCTGTGGCAGGCTGCGTACACCTGACAGCGTGCCCTGACCCGTGCCAGCGTGGGTGGCTGTTATGGTTTGTGTCTAAATGTCCCCCCAAAGCCTCATGCAGTCACAGGTGGTGCATTTTCAGAGGTGGCTGAATCTAGAGTGTGTGATGCGGGGATTAAGGGTGTGTGATGACTAAATCAATCCACTGATTGGTTTGGTGCCGCCCTAATCCTGGCAGCCTGGATAAAATACAAGCAGCAGAAAGAAGCTATTTAGGCACCTTGCTTGCCTTGCTGCCTCCTGCCTGTGTGCCTGCCAACCTGCCTGGATCCACTGAAACCTCTACAAATTGAGAGCTAAATAAACCTTTCCCCCCTTAACTTTGGGTGTCAGGGGTTTTTTTTTGTTTGTTTTTTGTTTTTTTTGGTGCCGGAGATTGAACTCAGGGCCTTGCACTGGCAAGGCAAACATTCTAACCACTGAACTAAATCCCCAGCCCCGGGTTATTTTGTCTCAGCAACAAGAGAAAAGTAACTAAGTGATCTTCCATACCTCCAGACTCTGGGGGAGCTCTCTGCTCTTCTGCTGCGACCTGGACAGGAGGTCATGGTCCTGAACACGGTAGGCAACTATAACACAGTCGTATATGCGGATCTAAGTATATATGAGCATAGACGTGGTACAGTAAAATGAAAGGTGTCTGAACAGAGCAGCTGCTTACCATGAATGAAGCCTGTAGGATGGGGCGTAGGGAGTGTGAGGGACCAGCACAGAACCACACAGCTGGAGACTTTAGAACACAGCACCCTCGGGCTACATTAAATCCAAAACAATATTTTTCTTTCTTCAATAATAATATATTTAGTATACCATAACTTTATACTTTTAAATTTTTTAGAAGTTTTTGACTCATAATAACACTTACCTTAAAATGCAAGCACATTGCGCAACCCTACAAAAATACTTTTTGTATTTTGCTCTCTCTCTCTCTCTGTTCGTCTGTGTGTGTGTGTGTGTGTGTGTGTGTGTGTGTGTGTGTGTGTGTGTTGCTGGAGATTGAACCCAGGACCTTTGCACTGATTTACCTCCCTCCTCTTTATTTAGTTAATTAGTTTAATTTTGAGACAGTATCTCACTAAGTTGCTAACACTAAATTGCTCAGGTTGGGCTCAAATGAGATTCTCCTGCTTCAGCCTCTAGAGTGCTGGAATTAAAGGAGTGTTCCAGTGGGCCCAGCCACTATTATTATTATTTTTTTTTTTGAGACAAGGTCTTGCTATATGGTTCAAGATGGCCTTGAACTCACTATATAGCCCAGGCTGGCCTCAAACTCACAGAGATCCTCCTGCCTCAGCCTCCCAAGTGCTGGGATTACAGGCACAGACCACCATGGCTGGCTCCAGCCATTATTTTTAGACCCTTTAGTGTGCATTATTTCTTGTTCCCCTTTAGTGTGCGTTTTTTATTATTTTTTAAATTTTTCTTTCTTTATATCCTTATTCTATACACTTTTTTTTTTTTTTTTTTTTTTTTGGTGCTGGGGAATCGAACTCAGGGCGTTGCGCTTGCAAGGCAAGCACTCTAACCACCGAGCTAAATCCCCAGCCCCATTCTATACACATTTTAACTGTTTTTTAAACTTTTTTTTGTTAAAAGACACATTAATTTCAGTCTACGTAGGGTCAGGATGATTGATATCAGTCTTCTACCTCCACATCTTGTCCCACTGGAAAGTCTTCAGCACCATAACATGCATGGAACTGTTGCCTTCTATGATGCCAATCCTGTCTTCTCAACTCCCTCCTGAGGGGCTGGACTCAGGCTGCGTGATGGCTAACTTTTTAAAATTAAGTACACCCCCCAAAAAACAAAACAAAACAAAAAAAATTAAGTACACAGAGTATACTCTAAAATAATGATAAAAACATAGTATAATATAGTAAATACATAAACCAAGCCAGGCACGGTGGCACACATCTGTAATCCAAGCTACTTGGAAGACTGAGGCAGGAGGATCTGGAGTCTGAGGCTAGCTTAGGGAACTTAATGAGACCCTGTCTCAAAATAAATGGGGCCAAGGTGTAGCTTGGTGGCAGAGTGCCCCAAAGTTCAGTCTCCAGTATTGAAAAAAAAAGAAAACACAAACCAGTAACAGTCATTTACATTATTACAAGGTAAGATGTACTGTACACAGTCGCGTGTGCAGTACTCAGACACAACCAGAAGCACACAAGTCTGTTTACAAGAGCATCAGCACAAACAGGAGGATGGCATTGGGCTGTGATGTCACTTGGGCACCAGAGTTTTCCAATAGGACCATTATCGTGGTGTAGTATGATGTAATTTGGAACACAAGCATATAATTTCAGATAGAATCGAGTTGTAAGAAACTATCTGCATAGCCGGGTGTGGTGGTGCACGCCTGTAATCCTAGCACTGAGGAGGCTGAGGCAGGAGGATCACCGAGAGTTCAAGGCCAAGCTGAACTGCATAGCGAGACCCTGTCTCAAAAAGACAAAAAATAAGTAAATGAACGAAATAATAATACGCATAAAGTTATGTCGATAAATATGAAATTGTGGGTAAAATAGCTATTTTTCTTTTTTTTAAATAGCTATTTTTCTAGGAACTATAAATTACAAAAGTTTGTTCCAAAACAAAGTATTAAATCTGAATAAACCAATATCCACAGAAAAAGTTGTAATTGTAGTTAAAGACCTATCAAAAAAGCACTGGCAAGCCAATCCTACAGTCAAGTTCTACCAAGTGGGCCTGAACATAACTCCAACATTTCACAATGATTCCAGATTCCAGGAAAAGGTACCTGGTTCCCCAACTCACTGAGTAGGACAGCATTCCACTAAGGCCCAAACTGGGCAAGGACAGCACAAAAAAGAAAACCAAGGGCCAATTCAATTTATTAAAACAAAGGCAAAACATCCCAAAATAAAATGTTAAATCAAATGTGCGACGGGTGTGTTAGTGCACACCTACAATCCCAGGACACTGGGAGACTGACGCAGAATCACAAGTTCAAGCCCAGCCTGGGCAACTGAACAATTTAGTGAGATCCTGTCTCAAAAACTAAAATGGGGCTGGAGATGTGGCTCAGTGTGAAGGCCCTGCATTCAATGCCCTGTATGGAAAAAATAAATAAATAAAATTTGGTGCTGATAAAAGTGAGAATGAGGATAGTTTCACACTAATAAAGTAAAAGCAGAAAACCAGTCGGGCATAGTAGCACACACCTGTAATCCTAGCAGGCAGGAGGCTGAGGCAGGAGGATAACCATGAATTCCAGGTCAGCCTGCGCTACACAGTGAGTTCAACGCCAACCTAAACTACACAGCAAGACCATGTCTCAAAAAACCAAAATAATAATAACAATAATAATAATAATAGAGAACTCATCAGATCACATTAATAAGCACATAAAAACATTTGAAGAAATTCGATATCTTTTCAGCTCCTAGCAAATTAGTAATAGAACATAATAAATGAGATAAAGGTCTTTAGAAATTACTGAAAATATCATAATAGTGAAATCTTAGAGTTATTCCTTTGAAAGTCTAGAATAAGACAAGAATTGCTATTAATATCACTATCATTCGGGGCTGAGGATTTAGCTCAGTGATTAGAGTGCTTGCCTAGCAAGCACAAGGGCCTGAGTTCGATCCCCAGCACCGGAAAAAAAAAAAATCACTATCATTCAACATTGATTGTATTGGAACTCCTGGCCAAAGTGGAAGAGCAGATGAGAAGTGAGATAAGGATCAAAAAGACTGACCAGTGATTTTTTTTTGCCAACATCTAGCTAGAAAACTGAGAAGTATCTGTGATGCTATTTTAAATAAGTAAGAATGAGTTCAACAAAGTAAGAATGAGTTCAAGGGGTTGGGGATTTAGCTTAGTGGTTAGAGTGCTTGCCTAGCAAGCACAAGACCCTGAGTTGGAGCCCCAGCACCAAAAAAACCCCCAAAAAATGAAAAAACAAAACAAAAGAATGAGGTCAACAAAGTTTTTCTAAATAGCATTAGAAAAAATAAATAAAACCTCAGTCAAAAATAAATAAGTAAAGCTGGAAGTGGTGGTGCACTCCTGTAATTCTAGCATTCAGGGGCTGAGGCAGGAGGATTCTGCAAGTTCGAGGCCAACCAGGACTACATAGTGCCAAGCCAGCCCGGTATACAAAGAAGGACACTGTCAAAATGAGGAAAGGAAGGAAGGAAAAGGAAAAGAAGAGAAAAGAGGGAAGGTTGGAAGGGAGTCTTAGTGACAGAGTTGAAAAAAGCATGTGCAAAGTACCCCGGGAGGGCGGGTGTGATGGCGCCCACCTGCAAACCCAGCTACTCCAGCGGCAGAGGCAGCAGGGTAGCAGGTTCTAATCCAGCCTGGGTAACTTAGTGAGACCCTGCCTCAGGAAAAAAATGGAAAGAGCTGGGGACACAGCTCAGTGGTAAAGCACCCATGGCTTCAATCCCAATACCATGGGGAAAAAAAGTATCATGAGGAAACTATACTCATGCCCAAGGATGAAAGACTCACTAGTGCTAAGATACAAGCTTTCCCCAAATTAATAACTTATTCATTACAATTCTAGTCAAAATCCAAAAGATTTTCATGGAATTGAGAATCTCCATTCCACTTCCCGCCGTTCCCATTGCAGAGTCCACCAGGTTTAGAACCAAGCCAGGTCCCTTTCCTCACCCCAGTCCCCTGCTTGGGGACAACCTGTTCCACAGCCTGACTACCTACTTTGTTAATGTGAATCACTCCCTCAGCCCTTGGAAAACAGAGTAACGATATCCACCACAGTTGATAATGTGCCATTTTCTCTAAGAAGTTAACTTTTTGAAGCAATTGGGGCAAACTTTGACAGAATTGAAGGGGAAATCTTAGTAATAAAAGGAAATTTCATAAGGCGAAAAAACCCTGCAAATCTACAGAAGTGTCTCCCTTTATATAAACTAGTTGCTTTACTGGCTTAAGGAGTACCATCCTTGCCACCATGTAATACTGTATGGCAAAGCTGTGAATGCAGATGAAGGAATTACAGTGAGATTTCTCCTACATCAAAATAGCAGATTAGTCAAGAAGAATACCAAAAAATCAACAAGATTACACCTTGAATCACATTTTAAATTCTGATAAAAATGGTCTTCATCAAAAGTTACCATCTCCAGATCAGAATTGCCAACGAGGACACACAACTTCCTGCCTTTGTTACTTACTTAACTACTTGCAGTACTGGGAATTGAGCTAAGGTCCTTCACTTTGAGCTACATCCCAAGCCCTTTTTTATTTTTTATTTGTAGACACAGTCTGTCTAAATTGCCCAGGCTGGGCTGGAACTTGCAATTCTGCCTCAGCCTCCTAGAGTCCTGGGATTACAGGCATGCACCACCATGCCCAGTTAAACTTCTGCCTTCGCAGGTTACAAAATATTACTGAGGGCATTCGCCCAAGGAAATTTAATGTTGTTAGCATTTCTAGTAGCATGATTATTGTGTTTAGAGTGCTCCCTTTATAAAGTTGCATACGTTTTGAGCCATCTGTCCTTAATTCTGTTTTCCCCACACTCTTGTTGTTACTCCTACTGCACTTGGTTTGGATAACTCCAAATATTTCAAGAATGTATTTTAGCTGGGGTTGGTGGCGCATGCCTGCTGTGATCCCAGCACTCAGGAGGCTGAGGCAGGAGGAGCCACATGAGTTCAAGGCCAGACTGAACTATACAGGAAGACCCTGTCTCAAAAAACAAACGAACAAACAAAAATGTATTTATGAGATCATAGAAGGAAGGAAAAAACGCTTGAACTCAAAATGAAGTCAGGCCTCTCTTTTCCAACAAGCATTTCTTGATGGGCCCCGCGATTCCCAGACAGATAGCCAGGAGACCAGGGAAGCACTTCCGTCTGCGAATATAAGAACTTCCTGTGTATAGGGACTGTTCTCTGGAGTTTGGGCAACAGTCCCCTTGTAGTTCCTCGCTTCTTTCCTGACCCCCAGACCATTCAGAAGAGACCGAGTGAAATTTTGCCATTCACAAGCTTACAGGTCTGGAACAAGTCTCTGACTCTACTCAAGAATCAATTTCCCCATTCTTTAAATAGGAAGGTGGTGTTTTAATAATCGTGGCGATGGTGGTGGTTAATTGTTTAAACTCTCTGATTTTTGCTTTGCCATTTATAGTTCAGTAGCCCTGGCCAAGAGACTTGACGATCCTGAGTCACCTGTAAAATGGGGCTCTTCGTTAAGATTTAATGATACCATGTGCGCAAAAACCTGCACAAGACGTATATTAAATCCTTCGAAACGGAAATTAATACTATGAGAGGAGGGTGGCTTCTCCACAACGTAAGTTCTTACTGGGTAGGCAGAGGAATTGGGAGTGGGGGGAGCAGACGTGGCTGTGACATCCCCAAGGACAGTAGACACATCCGTTAGCCCGGTCTACAGTGCACAGGCCTTGCCACCGGCCCGGCCCCCCAGCTTGCTCTAGCCACCTTCCCCGAAGCCCACAGTTTATGGTTCAGCTCCCTCAGCGCCAGGTCCTGAGGACGAACTACATTTTCCGGCGCGCACCTCGGGCCGGGAGTTCCCATGGGACCGTCCGGCGGCGGGACCTTGTCCCGCAACATTCGAGCTTCCGGGTAGTAACCACCATTCACTCAGCTCCTGTATTTCTCTTTGCTAAGCGCGTCGATTCCCTCAACCCTACCCTGGGTCGCGGTCCCCGCCGGACCAGAGAGAAGCGCTGGTCCCATCCTCCAGACGCCCAGTCCACCGCGCGTAGGGAGGGTCCGAGGCGAGGCTTCTCTCCTCGGAGGCCGCGCTCGGCCCCGAGGGGTCCCCAGTGGGGGCCGAGGTGGCAGCTGCGCTCGGCTCGAGGACCCGAGGCCGCGCGGCCTGGGACTACAACTCCCAGGTGGCACCGCGGCGGCGGCGGTGGCGACGCGTCAGACCAGCACCGCCAGCGGCCCCGGGAAACGGCGCGGGCGGGGGCAGGGGCTGGGGCCGACCGGGAGCCCAGTGCGGAGGATGGGGGCCGCCCAGCCGCCGCGCGCGTGAGGAGGTCGAGGGGCGCGCCACCCCGACCCGGGGCGGCCGCCCCCGGGGCCCCGCCACCCCCGCCCGGCCCGGCGGTCGTGGCCCGGGGATGCGGAGCCGGGGGCCGCCGGTGGAGCTGCGCGGGGTGAGAGGCGCGAGGAGGGGCGGCTGCCTGCTGCCCTCGCCCTCGGCCCTCGCCGGCGGGCCCCGCGCGGCCAGACCCTCTTAGCGGCCTGACATCTGGGGTGGGGACAGCCGACCCTGCCTTTTTAAAAAGGTTTTTTCTTGCTCCAGCGGAGGCCCCCGCAGCCATGGCCCCCAGGAGCCCCCGAGGGCCCGCAGGGACCGCCCCCCATCCTGGCCGCCCAGGCCAGCCCTCTGCATCCCGCGGGCAGCCTGCGTGAAGCGGCCTCCCGCAGCCCCCGGCCCCTCCCCCATGGAGGAGGAGGAGGGGGCGGCGGCCAAGGAATGGGGCACAACCCCCGCGGGGCCCGTCTGGACCGCAGTGTTCGACTATGAGGCGGTTGGCGACGAGGAGCTGACCCTGCGGAGGGGCGACCGCGTCCAGGTGCTTTCCCAGGACTGTGCGGTGTCCGGCGATGAGGGCTGGTGGACCGGGCAGCTGCCCAGCGGCCGTGTGGGCGTCTTCCCCAGCAACTACGTGGCCCCTGCTGCACCCACCGCACCCGCCGGCCTCCAGCTGCCCCAGGAGATCCCCTTCCACGAGCTGCAGCTGGAAGAGATCATCGGTGTCGGGGGCTTTGGCAAGGTCTACCGGGCCCTGTGGCGCGGTGAGGAGGTAGCGGTCAAGGCCGCCCGGCTGGACCCTGAACGGGACCCGGCAGTGACAGCGGAGCAGGTGCGCCAGGAGGCCCGGCTCTTTGGAGCCCTGCAGCACCCCAACATCATTGCCTTGCGGGGCGCCTGCCTCAGCCCCCCTCACCTCTGCCTGGTGATGGAGTATGCCCGAGGAGGCGCCTTGAGTAGGGTGCTGGCGGGTCGCCGGGTGCCCCCTCATGTGCTGGTCAACTGGGCTGTGCAGGTGGCCCGGGGCATGAACTACCTACACAATGATGCCCCAGTGCCCATCATCCACCGGGACCTCAAGTCCATCAACAGTAAGTGGTGCCCTCTCCCCAAAACTTCCTTCCATAGGACCCTGTGAAGCCAAGCGTAGGCGGTGGGAAATGGGATGAGGGGTACCAGATGGCACTATGCCTGGGGCAAGAAGGGCCAGCAGTATACGGTCAGGGCCAGGTAAGGCAGGCCTTGCCGCCATTAAGGGTGAAAAAGGAAGCTCAGAAAGGTGGAGAAGGATTGAACTGCCTAGGCCACAGAGTCACAGTAACTCCGTAAATAAGTATCAGGAACATTACGACAGTTCCTGCATTCCCCAATGTGAACAGGACAGACACAGTGCCCACCCTCATGCTAACCATCCCATCATGAAGCCAGAGTCCAACTAGTGGAGACAAAAAGGACCTAGTCTACCTAGAGTTAGGGTTTCTCAGCCCTGGCCGTGTTGACATTTGTGACTGCGCCATTGTTGGGGACTGATCTTGGCCTTTTAGGTTTTGTAGCAGCATCCTTGTTCCCTGTCTACAAGGTGCCATTAGTATTCCGTATCCCCTGCTATGACAACCAGAATGTCTCCAGACGTGGTCATATGTCACCTGAGGGGCAAAATTGGCTCTAGTTGAGAACCACTTCCTGCTAGGCTGCTGAGGCAAACTGGAAAAAATGAGGGAGGAAATAAGCGTATGTGGTTTCTATGAAAGTTCCAAGCTCTCTGGCCTGTCACTGGTTCTCCAAAGTTGGTTAGTTGGTTGGACCAATGATGGGGCCAGGTAAGGTCCCCCAGGACTCAGATGTAGACCAAAGAGCATCTTAGAGCATGAGCCAATATTAATTGAGCACCTATTATGTTAGGAACTCAACAGGAACCAAGACAACCACAGTTTCTGACAATTCTCAGAAACTAGATGTTTCATTCATTCATTGCCAGATTGCTGTTCATCAGACACTGTCCGAGGGACACAGCAAGGGGAAATCCTACCTTCCTCGGTCTCCAAGTCTTGCTCTATCCCATTCACTCTTTCACTTTTTAAAAAAAATCTATATGTTCATTCTTTAACTTGCTATTTACAAGACCAGATCATATGGTAAAAGGAGGATCCACAGTAAATGAGGCCAGCATGTTCCTTGCCCTCACATGGTTCACACTCACTCCCAGAACCGTGAGGGTTCCCCCTTGCCCTCAATACTTACATCTCTTACTTCTGATTCCTGTCAGGCCTACAGCTTCACATTCGTTTGAACACACTTAACTATTTTTTATTGCCATGTCTCTATCAACTGCAGCCATAGCCCCTCGAGCAAAGGGACTGAGTCATCCTCACCTCCCAAGCCAGGCAGTCATACACTCAGCAGATAGCTTCCAAGTGCCCATAACATGCTCAGACCATGTCCAGGCAGGGGACTAAGCAAGACAGGTAGATGCAGGTGGGTGGCCCCTGCCCTCATTGATGCCCACACTCCAGCTTCTCCTAATGCAGGTGAATGGAGCCAAGACCACCAGCGTGCTCCTCCTGAAGGCCGGGGCTCCTTTTTCATCCTTCCTCAACCCTGCTGATTCATAGCATGTCCCATGCCCCCAAGGTTTTTTGTCACCAGTACAACCTGGAGAAAGGGTAGGTAGAGTTGTTTGTTTGTTCTGTGCTAGGGATTTTACACTAAGCTATATGTCTAGCCCTTTTTATTTTTTATTTTGACACAGAGTCTCACACAGTTGCTAGGTCACCCAGGCTGTGGTCAAACTTTTAATCCTCCTGCCTCAGCCTCCCAGTGTGCCGGGATTACAGCTGTACACCTAGCTTTCTCTTTCTCTTTTTTCTTCCTGGATTTTTGAAACAGAGTCTTATTGTGGAGCCCAGGAGGGCCTCAAATATTCTATCCTCTTGCTTCAACCTCTGGAGTGCCGGGATTACAGGCATGCACCACCATTCCTGGCATGGTTCAATCATTCTTAAGCATCGACTGTATAGCAGGCACTGTCCTCGGCTCTGGGATTACAGAAGTGAACAAAGCAAGATCCACTCCCCTATTATTGAATTTATAGTCTAGGAAACAGGAATAGATGACAGGTAGGTAGATACATACATAGATACCAGAATTTCAGAGAGTAGTAGGGACTCTCAAGGAAATAAGGCAGATCAAGGGTACAGCAAATGGAGCTCTTTAGATCACGTGGTCAGGGAAGAAATCGTTGAGCAGAGACCTGAACAAAAAGCCTTACAAAGATCAGGGCGGAGCAGGACAGCAGGGCAAATGTCCTGAGGTGGGAAAGAGTGCACCTCTGGAGAAACAGCAAGACCTAGACAGCAGGAGTTGAGACAGAGGTGGGAGAAGATAGGATCAGAAAGGCAGGCAGCGGCCAGATCACAAAAGACCTTGGGGGCCACACTGAGGACCTTGGGGATTTTACTTGATGTAGTGGAAGCCATTAGAAGATTTTAGGGGCAACCTACTTGGGACCCCTTTCTGTCTCTCAGAAGCTATCTCTCAATAAACCTTTCCTATTCTAAAAAAAAAAGAAGGTTTTAGGCAGTGGCAGACATGGTCAGGTACAGATTTTTAGAGGAGACTGTTGTAGGTCCAGCCAAGGAGATGCAGAAATGAAGTGTAAGACCAGGAATGTTCCCTTCATCATATACTTTCCACATATACTTTCCACAAACAGGAAATATGGAGCCCCAGAAGGGAGGGTGCCTGGGTAGGTGGAATCACAGGCTGGGAAGTCACAGGAGACTTCCGGGAAGAGGTGGCACTGAAGCCAGTCTTTCAAGACTAGACAAGATGACCAACTGTGTGACCTTGAATAATGTGCTGATCTCTCCTACCCTTCATCTGCCAAATTTGTGTGACAGTGAAATTACCTCATCTTGTTATGGCTGGGGAAGTAGCCAGGGATGGTAAAAAATGAAGGTGGAGATATACGGAACAATTTGGCAACATCACATGACAACAGTGATCACATTTTATTATAACTTTTACTGGACTGACTGTTTCAGGTGGTAGATCTTTACTATACAACCCTAAGACATAATGCTGTCATCATCCCTGTTTAACAGAGGAGAGATGGTGGGAGAAGTAAAACAACGTAGCAGCTAAGACACCGGGCTCCGATGATAGAAATAGTTCCGGTCTTTGTTCTGCCATTTCCTAGCCTTGTGACCTCAGCCAAGTGACTCCTCTGAGCCTCAGTTTGCTAGTCAGTAAAAATAGGTTGCTTGTGAGTCCGTTCTTGTAAAGGGCTTAGCTTCGTACAAATGCTGGCTGTGACTGTGGTCCTTGTTAGTAATAACCCAAGGGAGCAGGTGAGCTGGAGCCATCCAGTATGCTTGGAGAATGTGTAAGTCACATTTTTTCGCAGTGATGCTGCATAACAAACCATCCTTAAGACTAAGTGTCTTAACATAGCACTCGTCTACAACTGCCTGTGCACTTGCAGGCCAGTTAGAGGTAAAGCAGTTGGGCTGGGCTCCACTGGCCAGGCTTGCTCCAAGTCTGCCCGTCTCCTTTGGACCAGCCAGTGAGCTGAGGCATGTTGTCACAGTGATAGCAGGCGCTGCAGAGGCTCCTACAGGAGAGGCATGGAAGTGACACCCTGTCATTTCCATCGTTCTTGGCCAAGGCAAATCATGTGGCAATCCCACAGTCAAAAGATGGGGAAATAGGGGCTGGGGATTTAGCTCGAGTGGTAGAACCCTTGCCTACCAAGCACAAGGCCCTGAGTTTGAACCCCAGCATCCCCCTACAAAAAAAATGAAAAAAAGAGATGGGGAAATACGTTCTGCCTCCATAATGGAAAGAGCTGTAAAGGCACAGGACCTTGACTGCAGGAGACCACGAGGGTGATAAGGACAAAAGGAAAACCACATTCTCCTTTCTGCTTATGGTTGGCAGTGCCCACTTCCAGGCTGATTAGGAAGTCAAGGCCTGACCCAAGGAGGACCAAGGCCTTGGCTGTTGGTTTTTGGCATCTGTTGAGTTCCCCAGAGTACTAGTTGGGGTCAGGAGAGCAGAGGACCTGGCTAGGCACCCTCCCTGCGGGAACCTGGGATGGGGATTCAGCTGCATGGAGATCCAGGCTGAAACCTAGCCACCAGAGTGGGGCCACCTGAGGTGGAGAGCAGACAGAGCAAAGCAGAGGGCCAAGATGCTCAGGTGTGCAGTCCCACAGGTCTGGGTGACCCATCTTTATCCCTCCTCACCCCCAGTCCTCATCCTGGAGGCCATCGAGAACCACAACCTTGCAGACACGGTGCTCAAGATCACAGACTTCGGCCTCGCCCGGGAGTGGCACAAGACCACCAAAATGAGCGCCGCTGGGACCTACGCCTGGATGGCCCCGGAGGTTATCCGTCTCTCCCTCTTCTCCAAAAGCAGTGATGTTTGGAGGTGCTGAGAGGCGTGGGGCCTGGGTGGTCTGAGGGAAGAGGGGGAAAGGAGGAGGGACTGCCCACTGAAGGCTGTGGGTCAGAGCCTGGCAGGGGTCCCCACCCCATAAGGCAGCACTGCCCAAGCTTCAAAGCAGTTACCTGCTCTGGCAAAAGACGTGGCCCTGAGAGGAGACTTGACTAGAAGAAAAATTTCAAAAGCTGTAGATGTGGGCTAGGGTGTGCCTCTGTGGTAGAGCACTCGCCTAGCCTGCGCAGGGCCCTGGGTTCCATTCTAGGCAACGCAGAATAAGTAAGATGAGGAAGAGGAGGACAAAGATAGATAGGACAGGGATGTCAGCACTAAAAGGCCCCTTCCAGCTCACTGTCCAGTACACGGTGCCCATTGGTCAAAGGCCTAGAGCCACCCATCCATCCATCCATTCATCCGCCTGCACTGCATTCAAGGAATACAGCAGTGCACAAAAATAGAGTTCCTGCCCTCAGGAAGAATAAATTTTAAAAATACACAAAAAGCTGAAAGGAAAAAAGGTGTTTTTAAATTAAGAAGGTTGTAAATTAAAAACTAGTAAGGATTCAATCCCCGGCACCAAAAAAAAAAAAAAAACAAAAAACAAAACAAAACAAAAACTAGTAAGGACAGTGTTAGGTGCTGCACAGAGCTAGGAGGCAGAGAGCAAGCACTTGTCAAAGCTGAGGAGCACTTTGGAGAAGGCTTCTCTGAAAAATGCTGAATAACAAGAAGCCAGCCACACCATTTGGGGAGGTACAGAGGTGAGAACAAGCATGGTATGTTCCAGAATCTGCCAGAAGCCCATGCAGCTGAGACAGCTGGCAGGAGCTGGGGGGGACACGCTGTGTGGAGCTGCAGGGCTTGCGGGAAAGGGAGCGCCTTGGGGTTTCGCTCCGAGTGCAGCAAAAGCCATTAGGGTTAGGGTTATGAATGGTTTATGAATGTGATCTGATTTAGCATGTTAAAAGCTCCCTTGGCTACAAGGTGGACAGGAGCGGCTGCAGGAGGCCAGGGCAGAGGCTATTTCCATGGGCAGGGAGAGTCAATGGACAATCCAGGTCTCCCTGTGTGCTGGGACTTCTGTTCCGGCTGAGGCTCCGGGTTGTCTAAGCAACAACTCGTTAGATTGGGTCAGAGACCAATCAGACAGGATGTCTCAGGCTCCACTTCAAGCACAGCAGCCCTTTGGAGAAGTTCCGGCTAGTTTTACATCAGACATTCACTTATGGCACCAAATATCGATATCTGGTGCAAAGAAGAAAAACCCCAAAAGAAAAATGAGACTGCAGTTGCTGTTCTCATGGGAAACCCATGATATAGTGTCCCCAGCATCAAGAATTCAGGCTTCCCTTGCCCCCAGCCCCACCTGGTGTTGAATCTAGGGCCTCCACGCTGAGCTACATCCCTAACTTTTTTTGTTATCTGAAGCAGGATCTCACGAAGTGAAGTCACCCAGGCTGAGCTTGAACTTGCTGTCCTCCTGCCTCAGCCTTCCAGAGTGTTCGGGGGAGTGGTGTGCATCACCGTGCCCACCCAGGTTCTTTCTATGTTAGGTTCAACAGGGTGTGGTTGACATGGGGCTTTCTTGTGAGATGCTGTCTCCTGCTTCTCAGTGTTATAAACACCTATGGCTCACAGGCACCAAATGTTAGGGACACTACTCAGTCCTCGTGGCGATCAAAACATGCCTACAGGTTTCCAGGGACATGGGGGGATCATGCTACCGTCAACTGAAAACCACTGTTATTTTCCTCCACTTTGGGTGGCCTCCATTCCCAAGTTCACGTCGTGATCTAAAATGGCTGCTTGAGCTCCAGGTTTTATGCCCACCTTCCAACCAGTAGGAAGGAAAAAAGAGGAAAAGGTCAACTGTTCTTCAAGGACACCTTGTGGAACTAGTTACCCCCATGCACCCTTTTTCATCCCAGTGGCCAGAACCATAGTCATGGAGATACTTAGCTGTAAGGAGGACGGGAAATAATTTCAGGCGACATCCGCCCAGCTCACGTCAGTAGAGCCATCAGTGGGGAGGAAGGGCAGGCCATCAGCTGCATGAGAACAGCAGTTCTGTCTCCTCTTCCACTGCTTAGAGCGTACCCAGCACACAGCAGGTGTTCAATGAATTACATGAATGCTTGAATGGATATTGGGAGACAAAAGGGATCGACTGCATGTTAGAAACTACACAAAATAGTCATCAGGATCCAGAAGTTTACTGGGAAAGATGGGCATGCAGGTGACTGGCACAGTGATACATGCTCTGGTGGTGTGTATCCTTGAAGGGCACTCTGTGGGCAGCAGGCAGGTAGACCTGAGACCAAGCGTGGCTCTACCACTTACAGCTGTGTGGCCTCAAGTAAGCAGCTTAACCTCTCTGAGCCTGCACCTGCTCCTTGGATAAAATGGGGGTCATACCAGTGCCTTCTGCCTCTCTGGTCTGTTGTGAGGATTATCCAGAGTGCCTAGAACAGTGCCTGGCCTGGAGTAAGTGCCTTTAAGTATCAAATAGTGTGAACTTGTTTTTAGAGGTAAGTGCTATGGGTCCTATAGGAGGGTGGAGGAATGGCCTCTCACCAAGCTTTGGAGACTGTGGAATCGAGGAAGGCTGCCTGGCGGAGGGGGCAGCCTGAGTTGAGACTTAAAAGATAGTTACACAAAAGGGAAAGTATTCTTGATCCCAGAAACAGCACATGCAAAGGCCAGATGCAGGAAGACAGGTCTTACCAGACTATTCAGTGTGGCTGTAAGATGAAGTTGGGGTTGGAATAGGGGTTGAGAGTGGAGGCAAGGCTGTAGGGGTCATCCAAGGTCAGGGCTGAGAAGGATTTGCCCAGCAGGCATGGGGGACCCACTGGAGGTTTTCAAGCAGGGGCTAGAGAAGAGGGGCAGAGCAAAGGGGAGACATCAGAGAGCCCACCCCACCCATCTGTCTGAGGACCAAGCCATGGAGGTCAGTCAGGTGCTTGGGGCCTATCAGCTGGGCTGGGTGAGGAGGCCCCCATGGGACTGGTGGCAGGGCTGGGACATAGGTAGGATGGGGGAGGGGCTAAGCATCACTCCTCCCTCTCCCCACCTGCAGCTTTGGGGTGCTGCTCTGGGAGCTGCTGACGGGTGAGGTCCCCTACCGTGAAATCGACGCCTTGGCCGTGGCATATGGCGTGGCTATGAACAAATTGACGCTGCCCATCCCCTCCACGTGCCCCGAGCCCTTTGCCCGCCTCCTGGAGGGTGAGCCGGGGCCCCGGGGAAAGGGTAGGCTTGGCTTTGGGTGGCAGGGATCCTTGGGTCCAGTGCTCCCCCTTCACACCCATCCGTGCCAGTGGGCCCAGGGCTGAGGGAGAAGGCAGTGGAACCCCGGAGACCATGTACAGACTCCTTCACTTGCAGGCCCGTAGTTCTGCAGCCCTTGCTCTGGCCAGGCTCAAAGCACTCGAGGGCATCCTGTTAGGATTCATTGGCCTTGGGATTCCTGCCCAACCCTTGATTCCACCACCAGCCCCACCGTGGGGAGCAGGTCCCTGGGTCTCTCTCGCAGCCTTTCACTGAGTGAAATGGTGCAAAAACCTGACTTTGAATTCCTTCCCTTTGGCTCACTAGAAGCTGTTTGTCCACAGTCCCCAGATTCCCTGCCTTCCTCTGAGCTTGCTGATCTCCCCAGAGCACAGCCCCTGACACCCCAATCCCTACCACTGTCCTCCCCGCCTCCTACCCCAGAATGCTGGGATCCCGACCCGCATGGGCGGCCAGATTTCGGCAGCATCTTGAAGCGGCTTGAAGTCATCGAACAGTCGGCCCTGTTCCAGATGCCACTGGAGTCCTTCCATTCGCTGCAGGAAGACTGGAAACTGGAGATTCAGCACATGTTCGATGACCTTAGGACCAAGGAGAAGGTGAAGGAGGGGCCAGGGTGGGAGAGGTGGAGCAGGATCCCTGAGTTCTGATAGTTTGGGCAGTTCACAGCCCCTCCATCTGAACCACAGCCTTTGGGTCCACGCAGGATCTTTTTGCATATTAAGAAAAGATAGCCTGGCTGGGCCTGGGGGCGCTCACCTGTAATCCCAGCACTTGGGAGGCTGAGGCAGACATCCTCCTCTTGCTGGATTAATAAGAAAAAGGCCCCCTGTACTGAAGTACTTACAGGTGATACTGCATGATGGCTGGCATTGGCTTTAAATACTACAGCAAAAAATGGAGAGAAGGTGAGAGGAGAGGAGGGGACATGAGATTTGCAAAGTATAGATTGCTGTTAATCTTGGATGATGGGCACATGGGGGTGCACTGTTCTCTGCTTTTGTGTATGTTTGCAGTTTTCCAAGTTGAATTTTTTTAAAAAAGAAGAAGGAAGGAAGGAAAGAAAAAAAATAAAAAAGAGTGCTGGGGCGTAACTCAGTGGTAGAGCACTTGCTTAGCATGTGTGAGGCCCTGGGTTGGATCCCTAGCACACACACACACAAAAAAAAAAGGAAGGGAAGGGAAAGAGACCCCATTTAGGGTCTAATGCAGCTCCCTGGCCTGGCACCCAGCTTGGTTAGTAAAGTGTGAGTTGTAGTGTGAACCAGTGTGTCGCATAGCAAGATGTCTTTGTGCATAGTACCAAGACGACCCCGCGCCCGCAGTCCCGGGCTCTTGGAGGGGGGTGGCTAAGCCCCGCCCCCGCCTCTCCCGCCTCCCTCCAGGAGCTCCGCAGCCGGGAGGAGGAGCTGTTGCGGGCAGCACAGGAGCAGCGCTTCCAGGAGGAGCAGCTGCGGCGGCGGGAGCAGGAGCTGGCAGAGCGTGAGATGGACATCGTGGAACGCGAGCTGCACCTGCTCATGTGCCAGCTGAGCCAGGAGAAGCCGCGGGTCCGCAAGCGCAAGGGCAACTTCAAGCGCAGCCGCCTGCTCAAGCTGCGGGAAGGCGGCAGCCACATCAGCCTGCCCTCGGGTACCACCTCTGCCCCTGAGTGTCCCCCAACAGGCTGCTGAGAGTGCCCCTAAGCCATAGGCTTATCGCTTTTATTTTTTTTACGTTTGTTTGTTTGTTGAGACAGGGTCTCACTATGTGGTTCAGGATGTTCTTGAATTCACTATGTAGTCCAGGCTGGCCTTAAACGCATGGGGATCCTCCTGCCTCAGCTTCACGAGTGCTGGGATTACAGGTGTGCGCCAACACTCCCTGATTCTTTTTTCTTTTTAATGTGTGTATGTACGCATACATATGTGCGTCCATGGCATTGGGAATTGAGCCTCATTGAGCGTGCTGGGCAAGCCCGGTACCACTGAGCTACACCTGCAGCCCCCATTTTAAACTATTTTATTACTGAGTATATAGAAAAAGACCAAAAAAAAAAAAAACCCACAATTATATGGCTCAATGAGTTACTCTGTTACCATGAGAGCAGAGACCCTCACAGCCAGTGCAAGCACCTTCCACATGCCCGTCCCAACAGAGCCTCCTGCCACCTCCCCCCACTCCCCACGGTAACCCCTGCCTTCACTTTCAAGGCATATTTCTTTTAACTTCATTTCTTATAGTTTCATCTCCTAGATATTTTTTTTAATATCCTTTAATCTGCCTCTTTTCCTTCCTGGCCAATAATTTGTCAAAGACCTGCATCAGTTGTCCTGTGGGATTTCCCAGTCAGGAGTTTACTGCTTGTCACCCTCCCCATATCTTTTAGCATGTCCCCCAGTCCCTCAAATTCACCATACATTGCTGTAAGTGTCGGCCAGGCAAAACTGCAGGGATTCAGCCATTTTTGCAGATGTTTCATTGGGGTTTACCTAACTGGTGGACCTCAAGACTTCATTAGATTCAGGCTCAAGTTCAGATATGCTAGTTGTTTTTTGTGAGGCATATGGTGTCTGGTTGTCTTTCTTTGTGATGTTACAGCCCACAGAATCAGGCCTGTAGCAGCACTGGCCAATGGAAGTACATCCACCTTTATAATCTTAAATTTTACAGGGGCCACATTAGGAAAGTAAAAACAAATAGGTGACAGTAGCTTTAATATGTGTTATGTAGCCCAATGTGGCCATGTGATCAATACAAAAAAATTGTTAGCAAAATATTTTACCTTCTCATTTTCACACAGAATCTTTGAAATCCGGTATTAATAGCACATCTCAATCCGGGTGTAAACTGTTACAAAAATATTTTTGATAGCCAGGTATTTTTGGTAGCCAGGTGTGGCACATGCCTATAATCCTAGCTACCCAGGAAGCTGAGTCAGGAGGATTGCAAGTTCACAGCCAGCCTGGACAATTTAGTGAGACCCTGTCTCAAAATAAAGAGGGCTGAGGATATAGCTCAGCGTCCCCTGGATTCTATCCCTGGTACCACACACACACACAAAAATTATGTGGGCACTGCAAGTGCAGCTCAGTGGTAGAGCATGTAAGAGGCCCTGCAGTCACAGCACTGGAAAAAAATGTATCTGTACCTAAGAGTTCATGGCTGGGGATTTAGCTCAGTGGTTAGAGTGCTTGCCCAGCAGGTACAAGGCCCTGAGTTCGATTCCCAGCACACAAAAAAAAAGTTCATAAAATTGAGTTGGAAAAAGTAGATTTGCATACCCAAGTTGTGCAAATATTCTTAAATGTCTCTAATAAGCAAATGAGGTATCTGGTTTTTTTAAATTTAAGCCTATATTAATCACAAATAAGTAAATATTAACCTCCAGTTCCACATTAATCACAATTAGATAAGTAAACGTTAACCTCCAGTTCCTTAGCTGCACCAGCTACATTTCATTTTCTCGCTGCTGTAGGTAGCTAATGGGTACCACACTGACCTTTACTGCCCCTTACAGACCCTTACTCAAGCAATTAGATGTGGGCCTCACAGCCAGGAAGGACTTGGGAATTTGCCTCCTTCTTCTTCTTTTTTTTTGTATTGGAGATTGAACCCAGGGCCTTTATACTAAGCTACATACATAGCCCCTTTTATATATTTTTTTTATTTTGAGACAGTTTTTCACTACATTGCTAAGTTGCTCACTCACTCGGGCTGGCTTGAATTTGCAATCTTCCTGCCTCAGCCTCCCACAGTGTTGGATTACAGGCGAGCATATGTGTTTCTAGTGGCTGATGTTGATGCAGCTGGTCTGGAGACCACTCTTTGAGAACCACTGTATTAAGGAATGACAAATGTGCTATTGCCATACTATCATTCCTCCTTTACATAGGAAACTTCCTTCTGGTCACCACAGACCATGGAGCCACTTGCTGAGCAAATTCTCTTCCTTTTTGCAGGTTTTGAGCATAAGATCACAGTCCAGGCCTCTCCGACCCTGGACAAGCGGAAAGGATCCGATGGGGCCAGTCCCCCCTCCAGCCCCAGCATCATCCCGAGGCTGCGGGCCATCCGCCGTGAGTATCTCCGAGGCCTGGTCAGTCCGCAGACATCTCTGAGAATATACTGGCCAGAGGAACAACAGGGAACAGACAGGCAGGGCCAGACAGGAGACAGATAACAAATAAACAATTCAGTAGGCAGGATCATTTCTAGTAGTGATCAGGGAAAGAATAAAAGGCCTGGAGTGCTAGAGTGCTTGCCCAACATGCATGAGGCCCTGGGTTCAATCCCCAGCCCTGGGGGGGGGGAGAACAAGAGAGAAAGAAAGATGTTGGGGTGAGGAGGGGAGTGTAGCTCAGTGATACAGCCCACTCTTAGTATGCAGGAGGCTCTGGGTTCAGTCCTCAACACCACAAAAAAAGAGAAAGAGAGATGTATCAGGGTTCTCTGGAGAATGGAATCAATACAATATATAGATCTATGGAAAGGGAAGTATTATGAGAGGTCAGCTCACATGATTATGGAGGCTGGGAAAGTTCCACAGTCTGCCACCAGCAAGCTGGAGGCCCAGGAAAGCTGCTGTACTTTAATGCAAGTCCCAAGGCCCGAGACCCAGCTGCGCTGACATCCCAGGGTAGGAGAAGACAGATGGCCCCACTCAAGCAGAGAGCAAGATTGCCTTCCTCTGCTTCTTTGCTGTGTGCAGGCCCTCAAAGGATTTGGTGATGCCTACCCAAGGGGGTGAGGGTAGACATTGCCATTGTTCTCCTCATCCTCCTCCTCCTAGTCCTCCTCCTCCTGATACCAAGGATTGGACCTAACACCTTTGCACTGACCTGCATCCTAGCTTTTTTCTATTTTCTAAATTGCCCAGGCTGGGCCCAATTTGCTATCCTGCCTCACCGTGTCTGCTGTGTCCAGCGGGTGCGATTCTTCTTTATTCTCCGCCCACTCAGGCACTAATCTCTTCCTCACAGACACCCAGAAACAATGCTTCAGCAGCTTCTCTGGGCATCCCGTAGCCCAGCCAGGCTGACACAGGAAATTAGCCACCCGAGAAAGGTTGCTATTTACACCTGGATGGCCTGTGTGAGAAGGTGAGGTTGAACTGCAGCACTTGTGGTAAGGAGTGAGACCCACCCAGATTACACCCTGGGTGGGCAACAAGGACAGACAGAAGGCTGGGAACAAGGACAGAAGACTGGAACATATGTGACATGTTAGCAGCCCAGGGGCCGAATCATCCGGAGCAGAGGGAGTGAGGAGAGCGTAGGACTGGTGAACAAGGGGCTAGGGATGAACCCAGGGCCTCACACATGCTAAGCACACTCCACGGAGCTATACCCAGCCCGTGGGTTTTATTTTAAATACCACAGGAAGACCCTATAGGGCTGTGAGCCAGGCAGCGCTCTGATCAGATTTACCTCTCCCTTCGGCTGCTGTGAAGAAAGAAAAAGTCAGGGAGACCAGTGAGACCAGGCAGGCCTCGGAAGGCAGAGATGGTCATGGTTGGGGCCACATGGTAGAGAGGCAGCTGCTAGAGGGTGCTTATGTGTTTAAGGATGCAAGGCTGACTCCCAGGTCTCCCCCCTACCATGCACCCCAGCTGTCACACTAGCAGGGGACACAGAGACAGATACATACAGTGGTAGCAAATCACTGTACCAGGGTGCATTCAGAGTGTGGCAGAAACAGAGAAGAGGACAACAGAGTCTTTAGAGAAGGGATCACTGAGGGCTGGGACGTGGAAGGAACCACTGAGGACTTATAGCTGTGAGGGGTCTGAGGGAGTCAGCCAGGAAGGGCTTTTGCGGGGCTGAGTATGCCAAGCCAAGGAGCTAGAAGTGTGTCCTGATAGCAGGGGGAGCTGTGGAAGGATTTACAGCAGGGATAGGTCATGACTGGGCCTTGTCAGGACGCTTGACCAAGGGAGAGGGTGTCCGAGACTGGAGATTTGGAGGCTGGGAGCTAATCCTGCCACCGCCCAGTAACCAAGTGGCTTCTCTCAACCCAGTGACTCCTGTGGACTGTGGTGGTGGCAGTAGCAGTGGCAGCAGCAGTGGTGGCAGTGGGACATGGGGCCGCAGTGGGCCCCCAAAGAAAGAAGAACTGGTTGGGGGCAAGAAGAAGGGCCGGACTTGGGGGCCCAGCTCCACTCTGCAGAAGGAGCGGGCTGGAGGAGAAGAGAGGTACTGGGGTGGTGCCCACCTGCCCCCTGTGCCCGCCCACCCCCAGGGCAGCCACAGGGCTGACCCTGTCCCTGTGCTCCCTGCAGGCTCAAGACCCTGGGGGAAGGAAGCAAACAGTGGTCATCAAGTGCCCCCAACCTAGGCAAATCCCCCAAACACACCCCCATCGCCCCCGGCTTCGCCAGCCTCAACGAGATGGGTAAGAAGTTGTGGGTGCGTGTAGCCAGGAGAAGGGAGGAGAGGCTGTGGCCAAAGGGGAACATAGCCCAGGGCAAAGGGGTGAGCCGGTCCCTGGCTGGGGTGGGACAGGATTTCACCCCACTGGCTGGCAGGTTGGGAGGAGGCATTTCGGAAAAGGTGGATGGTTCCTCCCTACTGGGAGGTCATTCCCAGGGCAAGGAGCAGAAAGATTCAAGAAAGAGGCTTAATGGCATTTGAGGGACTTGCTGCCGGAGGGGTCACTGGGGTCAGTGCCTTGCCGCCAAGACCACAAGGGCTGCGGGGCCGGCGCCAGACCTGCAGCCAGTGACGCCCCTCTCCGGTTGCAGAGGAGTTCGCGGAGGCGGACGGAGGCAGCAGCGTGCCCCCTTCCCCCTGCAGCACCGCGTCCTACCTCACGGTGCCGCTGCCCACCGAGCCTTCCCCGGGGGCGCGGGCGCCGTGGGAGCCGGCCCCGGCCACGCCCTCCTCCCGGCCGGGCCACGGGCGGCGGCGCTGCGACCTCGCGCTGCTGGGCTGCGCCACGCTGCTGAGCGCCGTGGGTCTGGGAGCCGACGTGGCCGAGGCGCGCGCGGCCGACGGCGAGGAGCAGCGGCGCTGGCTCGACGGCCTCTTCTTTCCCCGCGCCGGCCGCTTCCCACGCGGCCTCAGCCCACCCGGGCGCCTTCAGAGCCGCCGCGACGACGCGGCCCCCGGCCCGGGCCTGGCGCCCTCGGCCACCCTCGTGTCGCTGTCGTCCGTGTCCGACTGCAACTCCACGCGTTCGCTGCTGCGCTCCGACAGCGACGAGGCCGCACCGGCTGCGCCCTCCCCGCCGCCCTCCCCGCCCGCGCCTTCGCCCGGCGCCAACCCCCTGGTGGACCTGGAGCTGGAGAGCTTCAAGAAGGACCCGCGCCAGTCGCTCACGCCCACCCACGTCACGGCCGCCCGCGCCGTGAGCCGAGGACATCGGCGGACGCCTTCGGACGGAGCGCTGGGGCAGCGGGGGCCATCGGAGCCCGCGGGCCCTGGCCCCGGTGAGTGAGCGCCGCACCCGGGCGCGGAAACCTCCTGCCTGGCGTGAGAGGGAGCAGCTGCGCCCCATCCCGAGACCTTCACTGAGGAGGCGCAGGGTGAATCGGGCAGACGATGCCTCCCAGGGCCTGCAGCTACAGCTGCCCTGGTGACTGGCCGACTCTGCGCAGCCCTGTCCTCTGTATTTTACGACCCGCAAAGTGATTATGAGGGGCAGAAGTACCCACCACCAGGCGCTAGGCGCTTGTTTTAATTACTGTTTATTTCATCTTGTCCTCTGCAGTGAGGTGCTGGGTGATCCCCAGAGACACTGTCATGCTAATGTCTGTCCCTAGGTCTGTCTATACCTGAACTCGGTGTAGGAGAGGCAGAAGTTTATCATAGGGCCACTAGAAGCCGTCTTGGAAAGGCTGAGAGACAACCCAGAGTGGCCCCCAGCTGGGTGAGCCACCAGCAGTGAGAATTGAGGTCAAGGACCAACTGCTGCGGGGCTGCAGATGGCCCTTATCTCGCTGGAAAGGGGACCAGCAAGGTCTGCAGAATTTGTGAGAGGATTTTACAAGACCACCCAGACACTCCACTCTTCATGTAAAAGTTCCTACTTTGAAATACCACCCTTTGTCCCACCCCGCTCACCTTCTCTGATCCTCTCTCCCCAGGCCCTCGGGACTCCCTGGACTTCCCCCGCCTGCCTGACCCCCAGGCCCTGTTCCCTACCCGGCGCCGGCCCCCGGAGTTCCCTGGCCGCCCCACCACCCTGACCTTTGCCCCAAGACCCCGACCAGCTGCCAGCCGCCCCCGCCTGGACCCCTGGAAACTGGTCTCCTTCGGCCGGACACTCAGCATATCGCCTCCAAGCAGGCCAGACACTCCGGAGAGCCCCGGGACCCCCAGCGTGCAGCCCACGCTTCTGGACATGGACATGGAGGGGCAGAGCCAGGACAACACAGTGCCCCTGTGTGGGGCCCATGACTCCCACTGAGGCCTGCCCACCACCGCCTGCCTGGGCAGCCATGAATGTAGCGCCCCAGGCCCCGCCCCAGCCTGCCATATCCCAAGGCGCAGAGGCCCTGGGCAGGATGCTCACTCTATTTATTGGGGAAGGAGGGAGGGAGGGAAACTTAATTTATTCCTTTGTACCCCAGGGGTGGAGCCCTGTGCCCACCCTGCAGTGGGGGGGAGGGCGGGCAGGGATACTCAGGGACAGGGCATCATGGGGGATTCGGCACAAAAGGCAGCATTAAAGGTAACCCCTGCCCCCTACCTGCTTGGCTGTGTCTTTCCCGTCTAATCCCTGATGCTGGCTCATCCCCAGGGGGGCACTCCTGTACCCCACATACCTGCCTGATTTTTAAGGGTCAAAGAATGAGACCCCAACCCACATCCCCTTCCTGGTCCCCACAAGAGCACCACACAAAAAGTTTAAGGTCACCAGAGACAAGTGCTTTACCAGTAAACACGAGTGGGGGAAGTTCCACGGGGAGGCGGGAGGGACAGCAACAGGCAGCCCCTAGCCTCAGCCCACCACATCCCGGGCCTGGACCCCGGACCCACTGTCTTCCCGCTGGAGGCTGCAGCGGCTCATCTTCAGCTGGGTTAGCTGGATGTAGCGGAGGACATTGGTATCTGCAGGAGAGGTGGGCAGGGCATCATCTGGGGGGCCTTGAGCTACCGGTGACATCTGCAGCTGCCCCACACCATGCCCCAGCCCCAGTGGCTCTCCTTCCCAGAGAGCGCATCACCACCCTTTCCCCAGAAGCTCAGCTGCAACCAGCAGCCAAAGACATTTCACATCACACCTTCATGCTCTGTAGGTGCTGCGCCCCTGCCAGAAGAGCCTCTGTGCAGACTCCAGTCACACTTCGCTCAGCCCCCGGCGACATCTGCGAGAAGGCTGTTCTCACCAAACCTCTTAACAGGAAAGCTAATCTTGCCTCTGCTCCCACAGCCCTGCCTCACACAGCTGCTCTGACCCCTTCTTCCCTCCCCCTCAGGACTTGGTACAAAACTGAGTGCTGGGTCGGGCTGTGTGTGTGTAGACACATGCATGCCTCCTCATCTCCCAAAGAGCAGAGAACAAGCCTCCAACTCTGCCACCCAAATCCCACCCCCCCACACACACACTCTCTCTCTCTCAGCTTCCTGGCATCACCTGCCCTGGTGGTATGAATGGGTGACAGAGGTAAATTAGTACATGAGCATGTGAAGGCTTAGTGAATGAGTGGAGCAGTGAGTGTAGGGTGGGGGGTAATGCAGGTGAGGATGGGTTGATGGCTAGATGAGAAGTATTTGGGTAGTTGTCAGAGGAATGGCAGATGAGTGGACATCTGGATGGCCATGGGATGGGTGAGAATGGTGGGGGGCAGTGTGTAAGGAGTAAGTGGATGGGCCGGGACTATCCAGCAGGCGGCACAGCATCCCTTAGGGCTGCTGTTGGAAGGAGGCCTCTACACCTGCTCCTCCCACCCTTGCTCCTCAGCTCTAGCCCTTTCCCCCTGTGTGGCGCTGCCCCTCACCTGTGGGCTCTCGGCTGCGGGCCTCCTGCAAGTAGCGCAGTGCACGTGTGTAGTCACCCAGGTGGTAGAAGGCAATGCCGGCGCGGTAGGTGGCCTTGAAGTTGCCTTGCTGCTTCTCCAGCACCTTGAGACAATACTCGCGCACACGCTCGTAGTTCACCAGCTCTGACTGCAGCAGGCAAGCTGGGGGAGGGGGGCGGCACAGGTACTCAGGGAGCCACCTGGCACCCCTAGGACCCATGTGACCTCGCTACCGGGAATCCTGCTCCTTCCCCTCGGCCGAAGGGATTTCTCTGGCCACCAGGGGGCGCCAATCTGGTAGCACATCAGAATAGACTCAATCTGCGCCGCCGCTAGAGGGCGCGAAAGACACAGAGATGCTCTATCGGTAAATAGCCAGGCGGTTTCTGCGAGTATTAAGGGCAATCGCAGAGGCTCAACCTGGGTGGTACAACTTTCTCATTTTAGGTTTGCTCGTGGCATCGGGAGGAAAGAATGACTCAAGGGAAGTGGGATTGGGAAGCGCTAGCCCAAAGTCCATTTCCTGCATTCCAGCGCCCTCCTTCCTAAGGCTCCTCTGACCACCTGACTCAACCTTTTCCTAGATCAAGTTCTGAGATCTCCCCAATGGACCACACCCTTGGCGCCTTTGGCGCCCGCTCCCCTCCCCGCACCCAAGGCCTCCTGATTGCCCCTCGCTCCCCACCTGTCCCACCCTCGTGCCCCTCTGCGCCCCCGACGGCCCGTACCCGTGAGAGAGTCGTAACACTCCACCTCCGTGCTCTCTACCAAGCGCCGCTGCTCCTCGCTGAGGTGGGCAGGCCCCGGGCTGGTGGCAGGCCCGGGGGCGGGGGCGGGCAGGCCGCCAGGGCGGGCCCCCTGAGCCGCCTTCAGCTGCAGCAGCGCCCGGTGATACTTGCCGATGGCTTCCCGGAACTTCTTCTCTCGGTAGCAGCGCTGGCCCTCCGCCTTGAACGCCACGGCGGCCCGCAGGCTGCTGTCGAGCGCCGCAGCCAGGCCCCCCGACGGCTCTGGGGCAGGACCTGGCCGAGCCGAGCCATGACGGGGGCCTGGGCCGGGACCCGGCGGGGAGAGGGCGGGAGGCGGGCGCGGCGGAGGCTCCGGGGCAGCGCTGAGCATCAGCACCGGGGACAGCGCGCCGCGCTGCATTGTGGGAAACTCCTGCGGCCGCCGCTGCAAAGCTACTGCATCGCCCCCCGCGGGGCCGGTCCCCACCCTTTCTCCGCCCCCGCACCTCCGGTTGCCGACGCCGCTGCCCCCTATGGGTCTAGAGAATCCCCTCAAGACTTTTCCGGCTCCCCTTCAAATCAGCCCCAGTTCTACTTCTCCAGCTGCCTCTCCCTTGCTCCCACTCCCCTGACCCTCCCCATCCTCCTGCCTGCTCTCCTCCCCCATGTCCAAAGCTCCCAAAGATTTCTAGCGGAAAAGGATGAGCTTGAGGGAATGAGCAGGAAGATATCAACTTCATAGAAAGCTGGTTTCCAGCCCACTGTCATTTGACATGTTGGGTAAGAATACAGGCTATGGACTCAAACTGTCCAAATTCAAACCCCTTCAGGTTCTCACTAGTTAATGACTTGGACAGTTCACTTACATGACCTAGAACATGGGTGAAATAATAGCAACTTTGGAATTCATTCATATATTTATGCCACAAACAACAGTGGCCTGATTTCTTCTCTGTGTCCCGCTCTGTTCTGGATGACTATGGGACACAATACTGAGAGGCCTTCAGACCCTACTCTCACTAAGCCCTCCAATCCAGCAGGCAGTGAAAGGCCAAAGTGGGCGAACCTGGGAAGCACAGGCAGAGGCTTCCAGATTAGGATGAGGGCGACGGGACCAGCTGTGAGGGGTGGCAGGAACTGAATTACGGGAACCAAGCACTTAGCACCAGGCCTGGTGCTGTCATGGGTGATTTCATACCATCCATTAGACTCAGAGCTGTTTGATCACAATGCCTGGCTCTGAGTCAGCATTCATAGATGACTGTTGAATAAGACAGTAGTGAATAGCTTTATGTATCACTGCTCCTTTCCCTACCCTAAGACCCTAACTGGGGCCTCAGCCACAAGCACCAAGCCTATGTCTCCCCGCCCCCATCCCCACCCCCCAGGTTCCCCCCAACAGGCCAAAACCTGAACTCAGCACCTTCTATCCCAAAAGCATCTGCGTCCTCCCTTGTGCTTTCCTGGAAAATACTTTTGCTGAATGTGTCTCACCCCACCTCTGGTGACCTTGAAACTACAGGAGCAGGCGCATTTTCCTGTCTGCACCTGGCTTAGGAGGCTCAAATTCCTGAGTGTGAATTTCCTAGCAGTGCACTCACCTGTCTGTGCCTCAGGTGTGTTTGAATTCTTTTTAATGAAAAATACAGAAATCCACTGACTCCTAACAAACGTTTTTTGACCTAAAGGACAGTAGCAAACTAAACAGGAGACAGCTGTACCTCACGGCCCTGCTAGAGCACCATGCTGACACTTGTGCACCCGCCAGTAAATGTCAGCATAGCCCTAAAGCCTTCCATAAACAATCACACCCTTACCACACCCACCTGTGAGGTCGGCGCTGTACTTATTGACACAGTGGCACTCCAGGGACTAAGGAAATCAGACACCATTTATTAAACTCTTACTCTCGGGGATCTTACCAGCTGATGACCTTCACAGGTCAATACAACTGACGCATTTGGCTTGTACAACCATCAAAAATAGTCAATCAGTTGACAACATATAAACACAGAGATGTTACTGGAACTGCAGATTTCCAGATTCACTTGAATAAAATGTGTAAAATCGAAGTAGCATTTCTCATGCCTGGGGCGAGCACTCTCACCTTCCGCAGTTCCCACCCCTTGCAGTTTCTTCCCCACTCTGAAGGAATCCCACCCCTAGTTTGAATAGTGCTGGGGAAGTCCGCCAGCGCCCCCTCGCGGAGGAGTTTAGGACTTGCATCTTATCCTCTAGAAATCGAGGGACTTGGTAAGAACAGCCAATCAGAGGGATGAGAGGCCTAAGAAGCGACCAATCAAAAGCGAGAGGAGACCAGAATTCAACCAACCGGGAAAGAGAGCGCTCAGAATAAAAGAAACTCTTTTATTAGGGTAGGAGACGAACACAGAGTAAGAACTTGTTTTCCGAGCCGGGCCTTGGCGCTCACGGAGGCCCAGGCTGGGGGCGGCGGAGCAAGCGTGCGGCAGCAAGGCTGGTCCCCTGGCGCTGGGGCTGCGCGTACTTGAGGAAGACCGCGGCGCGGCCCGGCGCGGGGCCTCGGAGAGCAGAACGGATCATGCACGGCTCCAAGGGGCCCAGCTCCGCGGGACTGCGGTGGGGAGATGGGAAAACGGTGACAGGGAAGGGCCTGGGGGCTCGAGGTTGAGAAGACACGTGGCGTTGGTCCTGGGGGCCGCTCAGGGACTCTCTCGAGGTCGCTCCCCGAGGAGCACTGAGGAGGGCAGACACCTGATTCTCCCTGGGGGCCCTGGACCCTCGGGGAGGGAAGGAGTGGGACCAAGGATAGCAGACACCCACTCTACCAGGCTCCCAAACTGGAAAAAAGGATTCATCTTGCTATCCGGGGGCGTGGCTAACGGGGCTCCTGGCTCTAGCAGCTAAAGGGACGCCCCATCCGAAAAGTTACGGAACTGGGGGCTCGTTCTCGAACCTGAAACACAGCCTTCGGGGCCTGGGAAGACCTCATCTTCCTCAAGAGTCCCAGAGTCAGCACCAGCACCGCCATCGTCTTACCCGCCCCCATCCCAAAAACCAAGTCTAGGTGCCTCTCATTCTCTGAGAAGTCCGCGACCAGGAAGGGGGGTATTGTGAAGCTGTGGACACCAGGCTATACCTGTAAAGTGCCAGCTCTGGCCCGGAGCCCGTCCCGTCGATCACACGGTGCGCCAGGCTCAGAGCCGCAGCTGCACGACGGCCAGGCTCCCATCCCGCGGCCTCAGCCTCCAGCAAGGACAGCTCCAAGAAGTAGGTGGCCAGAAGCATCACCTGCCAGGGAGGCAGCTTGACTCTTAGGCCACGCCCCCGCCAGCGGGCCACGCCCCCCGACCCCCGCCCCGTGCGCACCTCAGGGCGGCTCCTGGCCAGCGCGGCCAGCAGCCCCAGGCAGAGCAACGGGCCCGGGTGATGCAGCCGGAAATCCAGGCGGCTCAGGATGCGGCGCTCAGCGCGAAGCAGCTCCGCCCGCGAGAAGGAGCCGGCGCTCAGGAGGCAGAGGGAGGCAGGCTGCGGATCGAGAGGAAGATGAAGAGGGCCTTAGACTCCCTGTTCTGGGGGGCCTGGGGTTGGTTCAGTCCAAGTTCCCGGCCTCAGTGAACTGTTCTGCAGAATGAGAGTCATCGACTTTTGTCTGGAAGTCGTGAATAGCCAGGGCTCCAAAGAGAATACCTGGTATGACCCACCGTTTATTCATTGTGTGAACTGGGACATTCACTTAAATTCTCTCCCTCCATTTCATCTTCATCCAAGATAATACTGCCCACTTCACCAGGCAGCTCCAACAAGGCACCAAGTCTGCACGTTCACGCTACTGCTATAACTATTCCGGATTGAGTCCAAGCCCCAAATGGGCAAATGTCATTTGCTCTCTGGGCCTGAGTCTCCCACTTTGTTCCCCACCACCCTTGCCCCCGTACTGGGGATTTAACCCAGGGCCTTCAAACCATGCCACATTTCCTGTTCTTTTTAAATTTTGAAACAGGGTCTCGCTGAGTCGGTAAATTGCCTAGCCTGGGCTCAACTCATACCTCAGTCACACAGAAAGCTGGGTCTACAGGCATGTCCCCGTTAAAGGGACACATTAGCAGCCCCTCCCTCCTATTTGTTGGGCTGCCAAGTACACAAGCACTTGGCACACAGTAGGAGTTCAATCAGAGACTGTGCCAAGGACAGACTCCCAAGCCTGCCCCAGAAGTACCTCGGGAAGCACGCACTCTTCCATTTTGCACGCCAGGAACAGACAGGCCACACCCAGCAGCTGCAGGCGACGTAGGCGCACTCGGGCTGCACACAGATAGGAATCAAGCAGGTGCACGGCCAGGTAAAGCGTGTCCCCCGTCAGGCCCAGGTACTCCTGCGGAGGGGTACGGGTGACCACAGAGTCCCAGGCAGCAACATAGGTGCCCCTCACTGTCCTCGGTACTTACGTGCACCTGCACCAGCCAGTCCACCACGAGGGCGCGCATCTCCGGGGTCACAGTGCGGGGCAGGGCACTCCTGGGCAGTGCATGGCACACCTGGGGTTGGGCAAGGACCACCTCACACTCCACACCTGTGCCTCGGGCGCTCTCTTGAGCCCCAGCCCTGGGTGCAACAGCCTCCTCCCCGCAGCTGGACATCACAGGAGCACAGTCAAACTGGCCTCCAACTGTGCTCCTCTTCCGTCACCATCCAGAACCTCGGCCTTTGCTCTGGATGCCTCCCTACCCGTCTCTCCACTGTGCGGACCCCTGAGCACCCCTCAACCCTGGATTTCCAAATTCCACTCTTGTCACCGACCCTGGGCCCCTGCCCCTCAGCACCCAGAATGGTCTATGCAAAGAAAAGTCTAACCAAGGAATCGCCTAGTTTAAAGCTCTCCCATGACTCCCAGGACCTGTACAGGGAGATTCTAATCCCTCTCAGATGCTCTCAGGCCCTGCCCCTGATCCAGTGTCACTTCTCCCCTCTCGCCCCTTACAATCCACATTTCAGCCACGCCGGCCGCCTTTCAGCTTTACACTATGCCAAGCTCATTCTTAACACAGAGCCTTTGTGCTCAGCATTCTCTCACCCTGAACTGATCCTTCCCTTGCTCCTCAAATTGCTTCCTCATTCAGATCTCCGTTAAAATATTCGGTTTTTGATATTCTTCCCTCCATGCCATCCCTCTCTGTACTCTCACTCTATCTTCCCACTGGAGTTAGCCAGTGTCTCGCTCTGTGTTTGGTCTGTTTCCCCTGTCAGGCTGCCTCTATTAGGCTTCTGTGAGCTTGAGTCAGTCTCAGTCCCCGCAGAGACCCAAGCCCAGGAGAGGCACTGGCAGATGTGGGTTAAACTCATCCCTTCCGTTTCTCTTCAGGCAGACGTCTGAGGAACCCCACGGCTTGTTCTTTGATCTTTGTGACCTTGTGTAATTAAAGAATGTATGTGCTTGTTTGTCTCACTAGAATGAAGACAGACATTCGTCGTAGCAGCTCCAGTGCCTAGGATAAGCTCAAAAACATGTTAAATTGCTCAATATTTCTCAAAGGAATAAATATGAGGTGCAAGTACAAGGGGCTATAAAAATACCAAAGGGAGGGCTGCAGACAGCCTGGGAACCATGGGAAATGACAGTTCACTACACGGAGGAAAAGAGAAAAGTTTAGAAAACTGGGCGGTGGGGTGCGCCTGTAATCCCGGCTTTCTGGATGGCTGAGGCAGGAGGATTGCGAGTCCGAGCCTAGTCAGGGCAACTCACTGAGTGAGAGATAGGGATGTAGTTCAGTGAAGGACCCGAGTTCAATCCCCAGTATGGAAGTGGGAAGGAGAAAAGTTTAGAACCTGTGAGTAGGGAAGGGAGCTTGCTGGACCGAGGGAAAGGTGGGATGAGAGCTCAGCGGGCGGAGGTGGGGCTGGGAAGGGCTCGCTGAATGGGTGTGGGGCTAGCTGCCCTCCAGGGCTGGGATGGCGCCAGGGTTGCCCACTCACCATGACCTCAGCAAAGATGTCCCCAGCGTACTCGCGTTCTCCCTCCAGCCCCAGCGCGCTCAGCGCCTCCTCCAGCCCCGGCGGCGCGCACGGGCCCGGAGGCCTCTCCCGGCGTCCAGGGGAGACACTCGTGCCCGCTGCCCCGCCATCGGGGACTGGGGCGCTCGGGGGCTCTGGGCTGAGGGAGGCAGAGGGACTCTACAAGGCAGAGGGGCTGGGGGTCAGTGCTTGAGGAGAGACCCGAGCTGGGCCGGAAGCGCTGCCCCTGTCTCTCACCAGCATCCTCCAGCCTGGCGTCACGCGCAGCAGGCGCGAGGAGCGCGCGCCGGGCGCTTTGAACAGGCTTGCGCGCATGCGCACTGAGCTCGCTTTGGCTGGGCAGGCGCAAACGCAAAGGTGAAAGGTGCGCAGCGGATAGGGCTCCTCCAGGCCCCCGAAATCAGCCAAATCCTCCCTCGTCCTGCCGTCTAGGAGCAGCCTCTCAACCATAACACAGGAGTTGTTTCAAAATTTAGCCAGTAGCTTATCCTGAGGATTTCAGAAGACCGTGTTAAGTGTTCAGCACTGAGCCTGATACAGTAAAACAAAACCCAAAATACTCAAGACTTTGGAGCTATAAATCATTTAATCGGTATTTTAAGGAAGGCCTCTGTGCACTGGGCCACTCAGCGGCGATAAATCACCTGCGGGTCTTGCCTTAACCGAGCCCACAGCCTGAGACGGTGACTGGGACAAGTGTGGCCCAAATCAGTGTGGCCCAGGGCGGTGGCCTAGGGCTTCTCGCTTTGCTCCCAGCTCCTAGTCTGCTCCCACGTACAGCCAGAGAGGTCGCACTTCCACTGATCAGAACACCACCCGGGCTCCCTAACCCTCACCATGGCGGCCCGGAGTTGGGAGCAGCGGCGCGCATCTGTGATCCCCGTGCTCTGGGAGGCTGAGGGATCCCAGGTCAGCCCGGCAACTTAGCAAGACCCTGTCCTACATTTTTGAAAAGGGTTAGGGATGTAGCTCGGCGCAAAACTCTAGATTCAGTTCCCAGTACTGGGGAGCAGAGGCCAGGGACACCGCGTGTTATGTCTGCCACACACCTCTCAGCTCATCCACCCTACCCCTACAATGTCCTCCTGCACCCACTCCTGGCTCTTCCTTGCCCACACCAGGCACACTCCCACCCGAGGGCCTTTGCACCGGCTGTGCACGCTGCCTGACATCCTTTTCCCTCTGATACTTTCCCAATCCTCCTTTCAAGTACTCAGACGTTACCTTCTCCACAGAAACACAATGCTTCATCCCAAGCATTTCCTGTTCTCATCCCTGCACTTATTCTGTCCTTATTCTGCACTAAGTGCCTTATAAGCATGTATTGTTGTCCTCCTATTGACCTGAATGTGAGTCCCATGAGGGCAGGGCTTTTTGGCTTCTTCCACCATTGCCTACAATAGGGCTTGGCATAGTAGATGCTCAATAAATGTTTGCTAAATGAATGATTGAATAGGGTGGACAGAGAAGGGTTTCAAGAAGGCCCTTTGTGAGATGATGACAGTGAAGATGAAACCTGAAAGATGAGAGCGCCAGGACTGCAAAGAGGAGACACCGTTGAAGTGGAAGGAAGTGAATGAGCAAAGGCCCTGAGGCAGGAAACACTTGCTATTTTCACTGAGAGGTCAGCACAGCTAGAAAGGTAAGCAGAATGAGATACTCAGCCAGTGGCTTCCTGTCACTCAGACTTGGCCCAGGTACTTCCCTAACCTGGCTCCCTTCTGCTCTCACCCTCACTCCACCAGAGAAGCCCTGGCCTCTGTGCCCCCCCACAGGGGAGACAGACACCTGCAAGGGATCAGCCTTGCCACTGCAGGGGCCGATCGGAACCATACGCCACCTCACAGGTTGACGGGGTGGGGATGGGGTGTCACTTCTGGGAATTCCCCCCCAAAACAACTTGAATTTAACCACAGACTCACTGCAGGCAACAAGTCCTGATGGAAGAACAAGCTGCAGAATAACTGTCCCACGAGTTTCCAACTGGACAGCCAGATCCAGTGTGAGCACCTGGGCTGAACCATCAGCCACAAGGGTAGTTTTTGTTTTGTTTTTATGTACACATATTATCGTGACTGTTAAGTAAAATGCGATTAAGATCTGTAGCATTGTGTCGGTGTTAGCTTTCTGACTTGGTACCTGGACCTCAGGTTTGGAAGGTTATGTTCTTGTTTCAAGACAGATACATGTCTGTGAAGGTGGGAGGAGAGGTAAAATAGATACAAAATGCTATGAAAAGCAGATTTGGTCAATTAAGAAAATGTTAAGAGGAACCTGGGTGAAGGATTTTCTTCCCTACTACTGGGGATGTATTTTACTTTTCTCTCATTGCTGAGACAAAATACCCGACACCTACAAGTTAAGGGAGGAAAGGTTTATTTAACTGTTTGTAGAGGTTTCACTCCACAATCAGCTGGTTCCAAGGCAGGGTGGTATGGAAGACAGGCAGAAGGCAGCAAAGCAAGCAAAAAGGACCTAAGCAGCTTCTTTCTGCTGCTTGTATCTTGTCCAGACTGCCAAAATTAGGGCGGAGTCAAGCCAATCAATGGATTGATTTAGTGATCACATATCCTTAATCCCAGCATCACACACTCTAGATCAAGCCACCTCTGAAAAAGCCCCATCTATGACCACATGAGGCTTGGGGAGGACACCTAGACACCAGCCATAACTGAATCGAACCCAGGGGCTTGGACAAGTTAGGCAAGTGCTTTGCCACTGAGCTACATGCCCAGCCCTATTTTATGTATTTTTATATAAAACTGTTGAGATTTAAAGAAAGCTGTAAAGACAGTACAGTTCCCATCTATCCCAAACCCAGCACCCCCTATTATTAAGACCTTAGTGTGTGTGGCACACCTGTCAAAATGAAGGAACCAATTCTGCTCTGGTCTATTTTTTGAAGTGAAGCCCGTGCCCTACTCAGGCTTCTTGACTTTTCCCTTCCTTTTCTCTCTGCCAGGATCCCATCCTGGGAGCCACTCTCAGTCCTGTCTCCTGAGGTTTCTCTCAGCTCTGCCGGTGTGTCAGGCTTTCCTTGTCTTCGGTGACCTTGGTATTCTGTACACTGTCTCTCAACTGGGGTTTGCCCAATACCACCTTTCCCTTGGCCAGACGAGGCTCAGGTATTTTGGAAAGGAAGATCACACAGGCCAAGCACCATCCTAATGACATCCCAGCAATAGTTCATACTGTAAACATGACTTACTGGTGATGCTGGCCTTGTCCCCTGGCTGATGCAGCATTGTCAGGTCTCTGAGAAATGATTCTCTTCCTTCTCCGTTCTGTAATCTGTACTCCGTATTCCACTCTGTACTCTTCCCCACCCCTGTTCTTCCATTACCACTTTCCAGTATAAACTCATGTGTCTCATACTTCAGGCAAAATTCCACATTGCGGGGACTGGGGATTTAGCTCAAGTGGTAGAGCGTTTGCCTACCAAGCGCAAGGCCCTAAATTCAATCCCCAGCAAACACCTCCCAAAAAATCCATGCTGCGCTATTCTGTTTCTACACTTTCAGCTTTTGCCACTGGAGCTCCTCTCCTTGGTGCATGTGTCCCTTGGGCATGGCCCTACTTGGGGAGAGGTTTGTGACTGCATACATGCTGAGCACATGAGCTGCCACTGAGCCCCATCCCCAGCCCCACTGGGGTTTAGCAGTTGCTCCTTTGGGCACTATAGATGCTCAAGGCTTACCATGTATATTTCCCCTCTCCAGTCCTGGAATCATCTTAGTACCATTTCTGAAAGATTCCTGCAACTCTGCAGTTATTTCAAAATTTTAAATATGTGAATCACTACAGTTTTTTGGAATGCTATCTGACACACACTAATAAAATCATGGGATGTGGGCCACAAATATGAAAGCACAAATGAAGTAAAGATGGGTCCTTAAGGTTTATTATAGCACTGCTGATAGCAGAAAAAAAGAATCCTGAAACCTAAGTGAATTCCTAGCACCAAGGAGCAGCCCAGTCAGCACCCCGCCCTGGGAGCCTTGAGAAACAGCTGGAAGGTGTGAGATACCAACATGCACCGGGAGCTCCTCAGCACGCAGAGGTGTGGTCAGGCAGTCTCCATGCTGTCACTGTGGGCGGGGCAGCACCTGGGAGAAAAGTGATGCGAAAAGAAGAGGAAGCCACCACAACACACTGGTGCTCAAAGCCCTGGGCCCTGGGTAATTTTCACTTTCTTCCTTATATGTTTCCATTTTCACACACACACGCACACACATACACACACACACACCCCCTTCTACCTTATGAAATGTTTAAAATGGACACCACAAGGGCTGGGGATTTAGCTCAGTGGTACAGTACTTGTCTAGCAAGCACAAGGCCCTGAGTTTGATCCCCAGCACTGCACCCTCCCATAAGGACACTGCAAAAGACAGATCAACATACTCAAATTTTAACTGGTAAAATTTATTAGAACTCTTCACCTCAAACTAAGAAGCACCAGTATATCTAAGGATACATGTCTCGCTGAGGGAAGCAGGTGACCGAGTATGGGACTTGCTCTTGCAGCTTGAGAGGACTAAGCATGAGGTAGACAGGAAGGTACCCACACTGGACATCTCAGTGAGTAACACTGTGGCGGGAAAGAAACTGTTCACATCCATCACCCTGTGGCTGGGACTAGAGGGAAGAGCAAATGGCTTTTCTTTACAGGCCTCTGTGAATCTTATAAGCACCCTGCATACAGCACCTGTTTGTAATTAAAAAGACAATAAGGTCCACATAAAGTTAGAAAAGCCACCACCACCAGCAGCACACCAGAAGTCTTCACTGGGGCTACTGCAGATTCCATGAACTGGACTGGACTTTTTCACCACTCTCACACTTAAAACCTCAAAGAATGGGTCTGTGAAGCCCTCAGGCTGGCCAGACCTGAAATGGATTCAACTGTGCCAGGCCCTCTACATGACATGATCCCTGGGTCTGAGACAGCGCAAGGCCACCGCCGCTGGACGACTTGGCTCAGTGACTCGGGCATGGAGGTGGGACACAGGGATGTGAGGATGGCAGTCCCAGCCCCCAGCTAAAGGGATCCATTGGTCAAACGAGTAACTCCCAGAGCTGAGAGCAGCCGTGACCAAGGGCTCAGGTGCTCCGGGCTGACAGCAACCACAAATACCATTAACATCAGATTCTGGGGCAGGACGTGTGGTGGCGGTAATACCCCATTCTAGGGCTCAATGGCCATGTGAGATGAGCCAGGCCCTCTTCCACTCAGTTCCAGGGCCTTGACACCACAGGCACCCTCATTTGGGGCCACCCATCCCTCCCACCCCTCCACCCTGGCTCCTCCAGCCTAAGCAGCATCTGAGACCCTGGAATAGTCTGTCACACCCTGCCCTAGGCTGGAGGAGCCTTCCTAAACTCTCAGCAGCCTCCACTCACAACCCCCACCCTCTCCAGCCTGGCCCCAGGACCTGCCTGCCCACTCACCCCCAGCTGCGCCCCTCCCCTGATCCCTCCCTGGGCTTAGCAGGCCCTCAGAACAGAGCAAGGGAGAGGCGGGATGGTGCCCAGGGTGGACTACAGAACCAAGGCAAGGCCAGGCGTGGCCAGTGTAAGTGCAGGCTGGCCCTGTTCTGAAATGAGTGTCTTTATTGCTTGTACCGTACAAATACAGGGAATAAGGCCAGTGGGGAGTGGGGAGAGTTGTCAGGTAAACCACATACACACACAGAAAGGAAAAAAGATCCCCCTAGACCCAAGCCACCCGTACCCCCCACATGCCTTTCTGAGAACCGCCTAGTATGGGGAGGTGGGACAGGGAGATCAAAATCACAAAAACTAAATTCCAAACACCCCAAGACATGGTGGGGAGAAGGGAGGGGGCAGGACAACAAGTAGGTCCAGGTACCTACTCCCCCATGGGATGAAGCACTCGGGCCTCCGTGGGGCCCGAGCCCACACACACCACACACACTCGAGGGCCTGGACACACTGCCCTCACACACACGCGCACACACACAGCCATGCACATCTGCATCCCAGGAGCAGGGACACCACAACTCAGTCCATAGCACATACACATGTGCCCACAGCACGGATACAGACTCTTACTCATGTTCACCTTAAGGCTTCAGAATGTGGGCCCTGGAGACTGGGAGGGGTGAGGGGGCCCAAAATGCTCTGTTTTCAGAGGCTCCCCCTTCCCCAAGGCGTACCAGAGACGCTCACCCCACTCCCTCCTTGACCCAAGTCCACCGGGCCCAATACTGTCTCTGTGAGAGATGTGTAACAGCCGAGGCTGGTGCCCCTCTGCCCCAGGCAGAAAGAAGGGGCAACCCTGCCCCCATGCTCCATGGGGCTGGGGCCAGGCTCAGGGTCCAGTGGGAGGTAAGGCCAGCTGGAAGGAAGCCCTAGTTAAGGCACGGGGCTGGGGGCAGGGCAGGCAGGCTGCCCCCAAAAGTTCCTCCTGCCTTACCCACAGGTCAAGAGAGCAGTGGGGGAGAGGGAGGACACACCCCTTCCTGGTTCCCCACAACACAGGTCCAAGGAGTCCCAACCCCCTGGTCCCATAGCTTCCAAAGGCCCCCCTCCCTGTCCCTGGACATTATTGCTTTTTTTTGCCCCCAATTGGGTAGCACTGGGTGGACTGAGGTCCTTGAGCCAGGCAAAAGGACATGGAAGGCAGCATAGATGCCGTCTACTGGGGCGGGCCGAAGCAGCCTCCATCCAGAAGCAGCAGTGTAGGCAGCCGCCCAGGGGTGCTCAGCCTGAAATCTGAGCCGGCCCCGCCGCTCCATACTTTGCCCTCACTGGGGCTGGTGTAGATTAAAAACCTGAATCTCTCCATCCTCCCAACATCCCATCCTGGGGGAGGAGGTGGACATCCCTCCAACACTGGTCTGGGCACAAAGGGGAGGCTGGTCGTGAAGTCTGCAGGAGTGCCAGAGAGACAGGCAAGGACTGAAGGAGAGAATGGAAACTGGGAGGGAGTGAGGGATGGGAGCACAAACCAAATACATAAAATAAAGTTTTTTTTTTAAAAAGCCACCCAGGTGGTGGATGGCGACCGTGGGTGTGTCCTGTCGTGGCGGCAGGCTGCTCACTCACGGATGCTGGCCGAGTAGGAGAACTGGGGGAAGTGCGTCCGCTGGTCCAGCTCCAGCGAGCCCAGGCTGTCATCTGTGGGGTCGGATGGAGGTGGACTGGGGTGACTGGCCTGCAGAGGGCCAAGGGCATCCCCCAGCCTCCCCAGGGAAGCCCCCTCAGAAAGGGCTGCAGTGAGACCACAGGACAAGCCCTCAGCCACCAGGGGCTCCCCATGAGAATGAGAAGGGAAGGCTCAGCAAACCTCCTTCCCCACGGAGCACTCCCAACTACAGCTGGCTTCCCAGGCCAGCCTCAGGCAGCCTTGCTTGGGATGCTTCTGTAGGCCCACCTAGCCCCTGAACATCCCTTCTTTTTCCCTCCTCCTCCCCCCCTCCCCATACCACCACCAGGGTCTAGCTTAGACCTCTCCAGCTGAGTTCCCTGCCCTGGCCTGCTCACTCCACTCTACCTTCCACATGAGCCAGAGGATTTGAGAAAACCTGGATGCAGTCCTTTGCTTTCCACAAAACCCTTCCATGGCTCCCTATGCAAATGGGCCACGCCTGTAATCCCAGCCCTCTGAGAGGCTGAGGAAGGAAGACAGCAAGTTCAACCCTAGCCTGGACAATTTAGTGACTTAATGAGACCCTGTCCCAAAAATAAAGGACCAGGGGCTGGAGATTTAGCTCAGTGGTTAGCGTGCTTGCCTCGTAAATGCAAGGCCCTGAGTTTGATCCCCAGCACCAAAAGAAAAATAACAAAATAAAGGACCAGGGATGTAGCTCAGTACAAAGAAAAAAGAGTTTCTCATTCTCCCAGTGGTCTCTGAGATCCTTTTCCCTCTGACCCCCACGCCCTCTCTGTCCTGCCTGCAGCCGGTCCCTTGACTGCAAAGCTCTCCCCGACCACCAGCACCTGCACTCTCCTGGCGGGGAAGCATCTCAGCTGACACCGTTTCAGGCATCCCTCTTCCCCAGGTTCCTGCGATCCTACACAAGGCAAGCCCTGACCACTCTGGCCCTTCTCCCAACCTGGACTGGGGGCTCCCTGAGGACAGGGCTGGGGCTGGTGTCGTCACTGCCGTGTCTCCAGCCCAGCCTGAGTGGGTGCACTGTAAGAATACAGACAGCTGAAGACTCAAAAACTCAATCTGGAGCTGGGATTTAGCTCAGTGGGAGAGCGCCTGCCTAGCAAGCACGAGGCCCTGAGTCCTATCCCAGCACCCTCTGCGAAAAACAAAACAAAGGAAAAAGGAAAATCAACCTGGCCCAGCAAGGGGCCTCTCCTGGCAGCTCTGCAGGGTCCTCGAAGGCCCATAGAGGACAGCAGCAAATGGCCCTACACGCGGATCTCAGATAGAGTCCCAGAAGCAGAGAGGACGGCCTGCCAGCGTCCTCTCTCCACCCGGCCGGGCCCGGAGGCCCACAGCCCGACACTCACAGCGGTCCGGGGGCGTGATTGTGATGGACTGGGCGGTGAACTCGTCATCAAAGTACCTCGTGTCGACCTCAGACGTGACTTGAGGTTTGAAGGGTGGCAGCAGCTACGGAGGACAGGGGCACGTGCTCAGGGACCCTGCACACAGGCCTCGAGCCAGGTCACCTGTCGCCAGCCAGGCCCTTGGGGCTGCTGAGGCAGGGGAGGGGGCTCACCTTCTTTTGTACCACGTCCTGCCAGTTGATGCTGAGGAAGAACCTGTGCTCCATGACCTCCTTGGCATCGCTAGGTCCCCCACCGAGCCTGGACGGAGACAGCCATCAGCACCCACCTCCCACAGCAGCCACATCTTGGCTTTTGGTGCGGCAGGCTTGAGCCTGCAGCATGCAGGCCCTGCAGAGACTTAAGAATTCTGCCCTGGCCACAAACCAGCACTTCATGGGGTGGGAAAGAGGCTCAGGGGAGGGAGCTTACAGGCCCGGTGTCACAGCAGGGGAAAGCAATCAGGACCATGTGGACTCGCAGCCTGCCCTCCTCCTGAGTCCAGAAAGGGAGGTGACAGGGCAGATTTGGAAAATGACTGATTTGTGTCCTGGCTCAGCTACAAACAACCCAGTGACCCTAGGCCGGGCACAGCGCTGCTCTGTTCCTTGGTGTCTCCATAAATCACCACAGTGCAGGGAGTGCCAAGGACTGGCCTGGAGTGTAAAAGTGCCCTCCACATGCCACCTATAGGGACCATCAGGGCTGCGCAGGGGACAACATGTACTGTGAAATCATGGGGCGTGTTCCTGTGGGTATCATGGCCTCCAGGCTGAGGGAGACTGACAGCAGGGTACTGGGCTGGGTGGAGCAGACACCAGCCCTCACCTCTGTTTGGGGTCCTTCTTCAGCAGCCCAGCCAGCAGGGACTTGGCCTCAGGGCCAAGTGTGCGTGGGAAGCGGATCTCCTCCATGAGGATGAGCTCAAAGAGGCGCTCATGGTCCTGGTTGTAGAAGGGCAGACGACCACACATCATCTCGTACATAACCACGCCCAGCCCCCACCAGTCCACTGCACGGCCGTAGTCATTGTCCTCCAGTACCTGAGGGGTAGGGACAGTAAGCAGCCAGGCCCGTGGCCCGGGGGCAGTGGGGGGAGGTGTGAGGTCACAGTTCTGCCCTCAGAGGGACCGAGAAGAAGGCACATGGGCCTGAGGGCCCTCCACCCTTGGGCTGTGCATTCCTGTGCCGCACCCCCAGCCCCAGGCACCTCAGGCGCCAGGTACTCCGGGGTCCCACAGAAAGTTTTCATGGTGGCCCCATCGCTGATGCCCTCTTTGCACAGGCCAAAGTCAGTAATCTTGATGTGACCATCTTTGTCCAGCATGAGGTTTTCCAGCTGTAGGAGGAAAAGTCCCCATATGAGATGCATGTCCTCCCAGGGCTTCTGTGATCCTAGGCCTTCCCTGCAAGGGGCTGTGGCTTGAGGTGTTAGCTGTCATGCCAGGGGCTCCTGGGCATCCACTTCCCTGGGGCTAGGACAGCCACAGTGTGTGGAAGTGAGTGTGCTTGTGCACATACCCACCACTCAGGCTTAAGCATCCACCCTCTGGAGCTCAGAGGAAAGCCAGACCCAACACCACCCTGTGTTCTCGCCACCCCTCAAGGGTAGATGGAGGAGCCAGGTTCTGCCCCAGCTACTGTCCCCATTGTGGGCTGCAATGTCCTAAGGTCTAGTGACACTAAGGGCACTATCTTTCTTGTGTATTTTTCTAAGCATTTTTCTTTTAATTATGAAACAGACAACAGGAAAGACATAAAACAAATGGGCAATATAGTGGTGCCTTTGTATTAACTTCCACCAGGTCAAGAAATAACAACAGAAAAAAAAAAAGAAAAGAAAAGGAATAACATCAGGAGACCCTGGGACACCTATGTGCCCCTTCCTGGTTATCAGACATCTCCCCATCTCAGAAATAACTTTTTTTCTTTTGTCATGCTGGGGATGGACCCAGGGCCTCATGCATGCCAGGCAAGTGCTCTGCCACTGACCCACATTCCCGGGGCCTTTCTTTCCATAAGTTTTGACTCTGACATATGTACCTGTAAACAACACTGGCTTCACCTCTGTTCTGGCTTTCCCCTGTAACACTAGCCTATGAGGTCTGCCCACACTTCCGAGCAGCTATGGTTTGTTCTCTTTCTGTTGCCCGGCATCCTGCATGTGAAGAAACCACAAGCGTCTGGCCCATTCTCTGGCAGGGGTGTCTAGGTGAGTGAGGACAGTATTGCCCTGAGCAGTGCACACACGTGCCAAGGAGAACACAACTGTTGTGCTGTGGTGGATGCTGCCTTGCTACCTTCTAAAGGGTTTGTGTAAGCTGAGTGTCATGGCGCACGCCTTTATCCCAGCACTGGAGAGGCTGAAGCTGGAAGCAAGTTCCAGCTTGGACTAACAGCTGGACCGTCTCAAAACACCCTAGATTTTTTAAAAAAAATACATGGCTGCATTTCTGAGTAGTACATAACCTATTTTTGCAGAAAATACTGTTACATTAAATGTGTCTGTGTAACCCGCTTAAAAAAATGTGATCTTTTTTTAAATAAATCTTCATATTCTCTATAGTTTAAAATATATATATATATGTATGTATGTATTTATTTATTTATTTATTTATGGCTTGTGTCAACAGACACTCCCACCAAGAGCTGGAACTGTTCACAGAGTCTGGAAAAGTCCTCACTGCAGAACCACAAGGATGACTCCCTGGTGTGAGTTCCACACAGGTGCCATCCTGGACCCTGCGCATGCTCATGCCCCCCTCACTCCAGCCACCTGCTCACCTTGATGTCGCGGTACACCACGTCCCGTGAGTGCAAGTACTCAAGAGCCGAGACAATCTCTGCACCATAAAACCGTGCCCGATCCTCTGTGAAGACCCGCTCCCGAGACAGGTGGAAGAAGAGCTGTGGAGAGGGGAGGAGGTCAGACCCCAGCCCCTGGCGGGAGGTGTGCCCCACAGTCATCCCTGTGACAGGGTGCCACCAGGACAGAGTGAGGGACAGTGAGTTAAGAAGGGCCCACAGGAAGGAGGAAAAAAGAGTAGGGGATAAAGAGTGACGACAGCCCATAGGTACCAATGAGAAGGCCTGGGGGACAGGATGAAGGGACAGGTGAAGGAGGGAGTGACAGCAGTAAAGCAGGGAGAAACAAGTCATGAGCAAGCGATAATAAACTGCAAGCAAGACCAAATCAAAGGAAGCAAACAAACGAGTCAGTCCAGTAAGTCCATCTGTATGCAGAGAAGGGGGTGAGGGGCAAGCTGACCCGGGACACATATCTGTACAAGGAGGAGGGGAACACAGGGATCAGAGGGCTAGTAGGCTTTAACCCTTGTGTGCTTTCTTCCAGAGCCTTTAAGAACATCCTCCCACCCCATCACCTAACCACCCCTGGTTCAATTAAGGCTCTGGGTTCAATTCAGCCTCTCCATGCCTTTCCGGACCTGGTTGGGATCCTCCCTCCAACAACTCATCCACTAGCCGTGTGAGCCTGGCAAGCCACTTAGCCTCCTGAGTCTCAGTTCCTCCATCTACAAAATAGAGATGATGCTACCTGCTTCAAAGAAAGCAGGACAGAGGGCTGGGACCTGACGACATTCACTAAGCCTCCCTCCAGCCCCTCTATCGAAGGCAGCCCCTCCCCTTGGCAAAGAGACACCCAAGAGGTCAGGCCAGGTGGCTGCAGCTCACCTCCCCACCGTTGGCGTACTCCATGACAAAGCACAGGCGGTCGTGGGTCTGGAAGGCGTACTTCAGTGCCTGCGGAATGAGGGTGGGAAGGCACTGGAGTCAGAGGCGGGGAAGGGGAAGGCTCTGCCCAGATTCTGCACACAGACACCCCTACTTCCCACCCGAGCCAGGAGCCACAGGAGTGAGCAGGTGGGTTCAACTCCCAGGCACAGCTGGGGAGAAACCAGAACTATGACTTCTCTCTTCTTGTTTTAACAGTAAAATATACTGAACACTATCACATGTGCATGTGCACGCGCACACGCGCGCGCGCACACACACACACACACGCCGTATGCTGCAGTTGGCCATGGTAATCAATGGCTTAGGAGCTAACTCCAAAGACAGCACAGACAAGCTGTCAACCAACACAGTAGCTCCCAAATTACACCCCAGAGAGCCCTACAGAGCAATCTTCAGAGACCCCCTGAGAGTCTCTCTGCCGCAACAATTCTACAGTTCTGTCTTCCACCCTGAGGTACTCCGTAAGATCTCATTTGAACAAGTGCTATGGCTGAATAGGATACCTGGACAGCGACTGAACTAAAGAAATGGCACACACAGCTGGGCGTGGTGTTGCATGCCAGTGATCCCAGTAACTTGGGAGGGAGGCAAGAGGGTCACAAGTTTTAGTCCAGGCTGGGGAACTTAGCGAGTCTCAAATAAATACATACATAAATAAATAAATTAAATTAAACAAGAGGGCTGAGGATACAGCTCAGTGCAAGGCTCTGGGTTCAATTCTAGTTTTAAAAAAGGCACATCAGCCACCCTCAATCTAGTCCACTGAACTGATAGCCACCAGCCCTGATGGAGACTGGCACCCAAAGATCCTCCCAGGAGACATAACAATAGCATATTATGGTATTTTAAAATCAGAACAAAACAAAAATATCTTCCCACTTGGACAAGCTGGGCTAAGCACCCCTCACTCATAGAGATACAGCAACGCTCTCCTGGAGCCATCCTGTCAGGTGGTCTCTCAAGTCCGTTAAGGGACCTACATGAAGCCATGGTCTATGAAGATGATACCACTCCAGGGCTTGGTTCGGGCAATGTTTGGAGGCCATGACAGCCTGCCTCGTCTGTCTGACCCACACCAAAGCTATGCTCTGGGGCAGCAAGTCTGGACTCTTTCCCTGAGCTCTGCCCTAGCATGCTGCCTGACAGGAAGGCCCCCCCACGGCCTGAGAAAGTGAGTGGAACTTACCGTGAGGAAGGGGTGCCTGGTGTTCTGGAGAACCCGGCTCTCGGTAACTGTGTGAGCAACTTCATCCTGCAGACAGAGAGTTCAAGTGAGCGTCCAGGGGCAATACCATGTCTACCTACCTCACCACCAGTTTTAACAAAGAAAGGGGAGCACAACTTGGGGAAGTGCAATTCCATTATAGAAGCAGAAAGAATGACAGGAGTAATGACAAGGCCATTTGTAGGCCCTAATTAAATAATGGACCCAGGCTTGCTTAGAACCGCAAGGTGAAAAGTCAATGGAAGGATCAGGGCTGGTGCCACCTGAACCCAGGCCAACTCTGACATCCTGCTGGATCCTGAACGCCCCCTACAGGCTCACGTGTCGACGGCATGGTTCCTAGCCCGTGGTGCTACTGGCAGATGATGGAATTTTTAGGAGGCAGGACCTGGTAGAAGCAAGGTGGTCACTGGGAATGTGTCTTCGAAGCGGTATTGGGACGCCAGCCTCCGCCTTGCTTCAGCTGCCATGAGGTGAACACCACCTCACCAAGAAGTACCGTGCCAGCACAGGCCAGAGCAAAGGAGTTAAGCCATGGTGCCTTGGAATCTTTGAAGAAGACTCCAAAATAAACCTTTTGTCCTTATAAAGTGTTTATTTCAGTTATTTTGTCACAATGATGCAAAGCTGGCTAACATACATGCCTACAGAGGGAGCAAGGAGACATTATGAGACCCCTGAGATGCCAGAGGATGTGGGCATCAGCACTATAAAATGTTCTTGCCCAAAGAAGGAACTGGATCTAATCAACGCTCCAGACTAAAGCAGTGCTTCTTAGGGTGTGGTCCTCACACAGGCTGCATCAATGCAGCCTGGGAACTTGTTGAAATGCAAATTCTCAGGCCCCACCCCAACTTCACTGAGCAGGAAGTTGGGGGGTGGGTGGGAGATATCTCTGCCTCACAAGTCCACTGGGGGCCTTGAACACAAGGTCTGACCAAAAGCAGGCCAACCAGGAGGGCTTCCATACCTCAGCCACCTGCAGCTACCTGGACACTGGCTCTCCCCTGGGCACGTCTATCCCCAAGAGGGATGTCTAAAGTCATTTTTTATTATCACAACTGGCGGATGCTGGTAAACCGCCTAGAATACACAGGACCAATCCTGCCACAGTAAAGAATGATATGGACCAAAGTATTGGCAGTACTGAGGCTCACGAGCCCTGCTTAGACCAAATATATCAGGAACCAAGAGCTTCTTTCGATGGATACGATCACAGCACTGTATGTTCTGTAAAACCTTCATCCATTAAAGCACATTTTAAAGTATGGATAGGTGAAATGATACGATATCTAGAATATTCCTGAAAATACTCCAGAACCAAAAAAGGGAGGGGAGGGTGGAGCAGCTAATGAAACAAAACTGACTGAATTGTTTCAACAGAATGATGGCTACATAGTAGTCTATTATATTTTTCTTCTTAAAAATTTGTGTATGTTTGAAATTTTCTACCACAAAATCTTTTAAAAAAGAAAAAAAGATAGACAAGGTCCTTTAATGACCCAGCTTCCCAAAGCTTCCTTAGGTCCTTCATCATGGCAGGGGACCTCCTGCGGGCCTTGACAGCACCTACTGGGTGAGGCCCACGCATTCCCCCCAGCCAGAGGCGGAGTGCAGGACTCCAAGGCAGGCCAATCCCGTGGGAGGTGACTGCTCTACAGTGAGTTGCACTAGACCCTAGCAGACCAGACCAAACCAAAATGGAGTTACTCATGCTAAATGCCAAATAATCACAAGGGACCAAAGAAATAGCTAGACCCTAAAACAGAGCAGTTTTTCCTGAAAACAGGAAACTCTAGTCTACATGAGTCAGTGTGATAAGGAAGTCGCCTCTGCTTTAACACCTACAAAAGGTAACCTGAAGCAACCTGGTATTAACCAATCTGCCTTTTTCCGTTGTTGCCACCTTACCAAACCCACTGTCTGCCACTGTCCAGCGGGAGCTCTCATTCTGTAATGTAGAATGGAATCTGCACTAATTCATGAATCACAAATAAAAGGCGATTAGATCGAAAACTAAATTTGTTGTCACTTTGTCTTCTGACAGCCCCAAAGAAGCAAGTGCATGGCAGTCCTCAGAGCACTCACCTTGGCAATGATGACTTCTTTCCGCAGGATCTTCATGGCATAGTAGCGGCCAGTGGCCTTCTCCCGCACTAGGATGACTTTGCCAAAGGTGCCCTTGCCGAGGAGTTTGAGATAATCAAAGTCATTCATGGTCTGTGTGGTGGAGAGAGAGCAAGGTCAATCAGAGCTGGCACTTGGCCCATGGGAGGAAGTTTTAACAAAGAAAGAGGAAAACCAAAAGACGCTGTTGCCCTGGCAGAGGCCCGAGGGGGAGGGAGCTCTGGGCAGCAACTGTCCTGAGCAGCCTACAGGCCCAGGCTCTCCTAGCACAGGCCGTGCATGTAGACCCTGGAGCTCTAAATGTGGGGAGAGCTGGGTCTTCACTACTTCTCGAGATGAAGCCATGGGAGTTCTACTCACCGTGTCCCCTCACACCACGGCACAAAGCAGCCCTGTGACAACCACCCTGCCCTGCAGGGCACTGTGCAGTCCCTGGGATGAGTCCCTGAGCACCCTGTGTGGAACCAAGGGAGACAGAGCCAGTATGGCCTCAGGCCCTGGCCACCTGCCCCAGCGCTTACCACTTTGGCCCGTGCCTTGCTGACTGCCACTTCCATCTCCTCGGCCGTGGAAGGGTCACTTGGGGAGCCACACTTGTAGTCCATGGGATCCTCACCAGGAACTCGCTGTTTGAGGCTGTTGGCGACCATCTGGATGGCCCGCATCCATTCCTCCCTGCATGGGGACACACTTCAGTCCCTGGCCTCAGGGGTGGGAGGGTTGAAGGTCACCTCCTCCCTCCTCCAATGGGACAGCAGATACCAAACCCGTCTGCAGGCTCTGGGAAGCATGGCCTGAGCCAGGCTCAGCTGATGAGGGAAATGGACCAAGGGAGGGATCATCCAACTCGCAGGAGTGGCCTGATGTGAGGGCCCCTCGAAGCCAGGTAGCACCGAAACGATCAAAGAGGGGACGTTGGTTTTCTGCACAACCCCTTGAAAAGGAGCCACCACCCTGAGCCTGGAATGAGAGAGAGCCAGTACTCCTCTGAATGCCTCCAGAACAAATGGCCAGTTGAAGTTTACCAGTCACTGATGTCTTGTAAAGGAAAACCAAGAGTAAAAGAAAGCATCCAAGTGCAAAAGCAGCTGAGCGTCTTCCAAGGCCAGAGCTGGCCAGCAGGACTCCCTAGAGTGGACAGATATTCTGCCAGACTGGGCTCATGTGGCGGGGACAGAGGGCCTGGCTGGCCAGTGATGTGGAACAGAAGGACCAGCAGAGGGGAGTGTGGTTCGAGAATGATAAATTTGCTCTGTCACTCAAGACTGACAGTGTGGTGTGCCCCAGCACCCAAAGGTGCTCGGTAGGTATCTGGGTAATGAACGAGTCAGGCCAGTACACTCCCAGGCAGAGCAGTGTTAGAAGCTTTTGGGAAAGAATTTTTTTCAATATTTGCACTTTCTTTCTAACAAGTGCAAATGACCAGAGACAAAAACAAAAAAATATTAGGCTGAATGACACCTTGTCCACATGCCCCCATGTTTGACCTATGATACCACAATCTTAGGTGGTTCAGCCCAAGGCATTTGAGTGCCTGTGTATCGTGCTTATGTCTAGAAAAACAAACTAGTTGGAAAAAGAAAACATTTTCACTAGGAATGAGAAAATTCAAAGAGCGAGTAAGCAGGCAACCTCCCAAATCCCAGTGAATGAAATAAGCTGCAGTGAGTGCAGCCAGTTCCTTTAGGAGCCAGAACCAAGAAGGGCCGAGCCCTTCACACGCATCTCCGAGAACTGCCCTCGCAGCAAGTGCTGCAGCTCTGGCACTGTCCAGGCACCAAGGACCCTCTATGGTCCATGGGGCACAAGTGGAGGGACCTGGCCTACAATCCTATCCGGGGTGCCCTCCTCCTGAGACCGCTTCCCACTTCTATTCCCATCAGTCCTGCAGCGCACATTTTTCGGTGTTTTGACACTGCTGAACACAGCCATATCTTAGAGTTGGAGGTCTGTCATCATTTAACTGGGCACTCCTATTTCTTGGTATTATGTAAAAACATGTCAAAAAAAAAAAAAGTAAAACAAACAAACAAAAAACATGTCTTCCAGATGGTGGCATCTTGGATGTAATGGAACACGCCCGCGTGTCACACAGGGCTCTTGTGGGATGAAGAGATCACACATGAAGCATCCACACAGTAAGACACTGCAGCTGAGAGAAAGAGGCAGGTCTGGGTGAGGACACGGAATGATCTAGGTATCTCACATGAAAGAAGGAAGGTGCAGAACAGTGCAGAGTTCTGTGCTATCAGAGTTAGAAAATAAGGACTTTCTGCTCAAACATGCTCACATAAACACAAATATCTTACAAGACCAGTCAGGACTCTGGAGGCCTGACTGCCTCTAGGGAGGGGAGCTAGGAGCCAGAGGATCATGAAGAGGCTTCTAATGAAACAGAGCACTCACTCTTATTAACTATCTCCTACTGCCTCACTAAAGGAGGAAAGAGAGGCACAGATTAAAAAAAAAAAAAAGTGCAAAAAAATACAGCAGTTGCCCCAAGCCTAAGGGCGAGACTCACAAAAGGCCCACAGCCTCCCTGAGGGCAGGGCTGCTGCTGCTCTCTGTGGCTTGCTGAACTGAGCACAAAGTTCAGGGGCTGGGAATTTAGCGCAGTGGTTAGAATGCTTTCCTTGCAAGCACAAGGCCCTGAGTTTGATCCCCAGCACCAAAAAACAAAAAACAAAAAAACCCACAAAGTTCAGAGGTCCCAGTAAGGCACAAGGGCTCCACCTTCTCGAAATGGCCTCACTCACAGTTTCCCATCCTGCTTTGTAGCAGATGTGTGAATCATGCACCATGCATCATGCTTCACAGGACAGGTGCATCAAGTGCTAACACACCACCCCTCCCACCAAGCAGAGACTGGGGGCCCCACGCATACATGTTGGCCCGACACAGCAGGGATTTGCATCTGCTTTGAGTGTGGTGCACCCCCAGTACTGTTTGGGTGCTCAGTAAGTATCTAGGTAACAACCAAGCAAGGGAGCCCTGGGGCCGATGCACAGTGAGGCCAGTGCATGCTCAGGCAAAGCAGGGTTGGCTTCTTCCCTCCCTGACCTGATGCCTCTAGCCAGTGTTTCTCAACTGGTTTTAACCCATCCCCCCTTTGGAATAAGTCACAGCCTAAAACCCAATCCTTATATTAATATGATTGTTTTCCCAAAAAGGTCGAGGGGAGGTAGAAACACATCCCATGATATGCTGTATCAACCATAGCTGTCCTCCTACAAAGTTTAAAATGTTGATTTCACCAGACATGATGATGCACACCTGTAATCCTAGCACTAGGGAAGCTGAGGCAGGAGGAACACGGCAAGTTTGAGGCCAGCATGGGCTACACAGTGAGTTCAAGGCCAGTCTAAACTACAAAGTGAGACCTTGTCTCAAATAAAACCAATAAATAAATAAATAAGCAAAAAAATAAAATAAAAATGCTGATTTTGAGTGTTTTAAGAAAAATATGCATCTCTCTCATACAGAGATTCTGAGAGAGACTGTCACCAGGGGTGAGGCCAGGAGCATTCCTTCCAGCTGGCTCCCCACTCTGTGCAACAGGGCTGCTGGGCTGAACCCAGAAAGCTCTCACCTCATGAAAGGTGTTTTGAGGACATGGGGAGGCCCAGACCTAGCCCATCCACCAAGAGCCAAGGACACCGTCCAGGATGCAGGAGATGGGTCGGGGGTCACCTGGGCTCTCCTGCAGCCTGAGCAGCCACAGGTCCAGTTCCAAATGGACCAAGGTTGCATGGTTGCAGCACTCGGAATCCAGAGTAAAAGCAAGGGCCTCTGTCCAGGACGTTCCTCAAGGGTTTGCAACACAGCGTCTGGGGCAGAGGGGAGCTCCCACCCAAAAGGGACCCTCAATAGGACACCTCCAGGGAAACCCACATGCTTCCTAGCCAAAAAACTAGAGAAGTAACGGCAGTGACTGGCCAGCTCCACAGCCACAACCTCATTTGGTTCACAAGAACATGGGGAGGAGATGGTGATGTGGAGACTGAGGCACACACCGGTGGTCACCCGTGGCAGTCACACAGCAGACCAGGCAGAGCTGGGGCTCATGACCAGGTCCACTCCACCCTCCCTGGCCCCATACTGCCTTTTCCTGTGCTAGTGGTCTAGAGGAGCTGTGATTCCTAGACAAGGCTCAAGAGGATCAAGTGAGGATACTCTCGAGGAGGTTCATGGAGCAAAGGACACTATGCCACGGAACCCAGGGGCAAAGTACAAACTGTGACATGGGCCACTTTCCAGAGAGGACCTCCCACAGCAACACCATCACCAATGCCCCCACTTACAGCAACAGTCACTGTTGTGCTTTATGTGAAGTAATTACTGCCTGGAACCCTCCCAACAGCCCAGGCATCAGGAACTGTTAACGCCATTCTATAAACGGAAGATTGAGACACAGGCAGGCTGACATCTGCCTACACACACAGCCAGCAAGCACAGGCCTAGGAACATACACCCAAGTGTTCTGCGCCATCCAGGTGCTCTTCTCCTACCAGGGGTACTTTCTGCAGCCTTCTCATCCCTCACTTGCACTCTGGGGCCACAGGAGGGACATTTGGGAGAACTTCATTTGCCCAAGCAGCACCAGGCAGGGTGCAGCTCAGCAAGCAGTACAGGTTGGGAATCAGGAGCCAGGGCCTGGGCCCCAGTTTCCCTAGCCTCTGCTTCCCACATAAGCCAGGGCTCAGTGGTGGGAGCAGACTCTGAGCCAAGGGCCTGGGTGAACCCAGCTCTGCCCTTTCCTAAAGGTGACACTGGGCAGGGCGTGTAGGCCACAGGAGACTAAATAGATACAAAGAGCTCAGAACAGTGCCTGGCACAGAGGAAGTGCCTCAAAGGGCTGCTGTGAGGATTCACCCCGCCAGCCCACCGATATCTGCTCATTGCCTTCCATGAGTCAGGCCTTGTCCTGGACACTGAGGAGGCAGCAGAGAACAAGTCTGAAAGGACAGTAGTGCCCTCTTAACCCACGGTTTTGCTTTCCACAGTTTTACTTCCTGCAGTCAGTGGTGACCCAAAAATATTGAGTGGAAAATTCAAGAAACAATTCATAAATTGTAAATTGTGTACCACTCTCGGTGTAGTGATGAAATCTTTTGTATCCCGCTCTGTTCCCACTGGAATATGAGACCTCTTTGTCCAACATATCCACGCTGTGTATGCTGCCCTCCGCTAAGTCACTTAGCCTTCTGGTAACTGGATCAACTATGGCTGTAACAAAGTGTTCATGCTCAAGGAGCCCTTTGGCAGTGGCCCAACACCACGTCACAATGCCAGGTCATTCACTCCACTGCGCAGGCACTGATCATCTCATGTCTTCATGATGAGAAGGGTAAGCACAGTACACTGGCAAAGAGACCACATTCACATAACTTTTACAACAGTACATTATTAAAACTGCTCATTACTGCTCATTATATTGTACATTATTAATCTTTTACTCTGTCTAATTTATAAGTCGAACCTTATTACAAGTATGTGTGTATAGCTAAAAACACAGTATATGCAGGGCTGAATACTATTCAGTTTCAAGCATCATTGGGATCTTCGAACATCCCCCTTGGATGAGAGGGACTACAGCAGCAAGGCAAGGACCAGAGGTAGACAGGGAAGGTCTCTCTGAGCATTAACCCAGGCAGGACCTCAAAGATGTCACTGGAACATGGACCATCCCCAGTGCCTACAACAGGCATCTGGCTGTGAAATCGGTGAGACAGAAGGATGGATCCAGCTGCACAGACGGCAGCTGTGGAGTGAAAGGCTGAGAAGTGAAAAGATCCAAGCAGTGGGAGCAAAGGCCCTAGGGCAGGAAGAAATCTGGCGTGTCTGTAGATGGCACAGTAAGTGCCAATATCACTGGGGCCAACAGGTGAGTGGAGATGATGAGGGCAGGAAAGAGGACAGGCCCAGACCAGGACAGGAGGGAGTAGGCTCTGTGGGCTACTTAAGTGAAAGATCTCAGTCTTAATCCTTAATACTACCTGAAGTGGCTGAAGGGTGCTACACAGGCAGCAACAGCACTGATTTCTTTCTTTTGGGCGGTGGGGTGCTGGGGATCGAACTCAGGGCCTTGTGCTTGCTAGGCAAGCACTCTATCACTAAGCTAAATCCCCAACCCCTTGACTACCTATCTCTGTGCCAGGCACAAATATACAATAAATATACAATACCACACTTAGTAGATAAGTGCTATGAAGAAAAATAAAGCTGGGTGAGCCTAGAGAGTTATGGTGGGCAGGGCAGGAAGCTCTGAGAAGGTGACAGTTGAGCAGCGACCTTGAGAAGTGAAGGTACCTGGGAATAGCAAATGCTAAGGCCCTGAGGCAGGAGTGTGCTCAGCAAATTTAAAGGGGTGGGACTTGAAAGACATGGCACATACCCTGGAGTTTACTCCAAGTGTGACTAAAAGTCACTCAGCATTCTGAGCAAAGAAATTCCAACAGAGGGGCTGGGGATTTAGTTCAAGTGGTAGAGTGCTTGTCTACCAAGCACAAGGCCCTGAGTTCGATCCCCAGCAATGACACCCCCCACCTCCCACCCCCACCCCACCCCCGCAAAAAAAGAAATTCCAACAGAAAGATCACACTAATCTGATACATTATCAAGCACTCCTGTCAAAACCAGGGATTTGCAAACTTTTTCTGTAAAGGGCCCCACGGCAAATTTTCAGGCTTTGTGGGCCACAGTTTCTGTCAAAACTATTGCAGCAGGACAAAAGTGGCCAGGGACAATTCATGGTAAATGGGCATGGTCGTTCTGCAACAAAACTTTCTATACCAAAACAGAAGCAGGGCTGTATTTTGCCAAAGCTGTTGCAGACTGAACTTCTGGCTTACAGGAAAGACAGGCATGGGGCAACAAAGTAACAATGCCAAAAGGCAGAAAAATGAAGTCTAGAATGTCAGACAGCCTACAAATCACCTACCCTGGCTTGTCAAAATAGCAATTCTGAATAGGAGGGCAGAAGGGAGAAAGACAAAGAGCAGAACTAGATTAAAACAGGGTGGGGGCCGGTCGTTTAAACAGGCAGTACACACTTGTAATCCTACCACTTGGGAGGCTGAGACAGGAGGATTGCTGTGAGTTTGCAGCCAGCCTAGTCTACACAGTAAGTTCAAGACTGGCCTGAAGTGCATAATGAGATTCTGTCTTAAAAAACAAAAACAAGTTGAAGCATCAACACGTGCCTTGACTGAATTGTGATTTCAAAATCGACTCATTCAAAGGCCAGGCATGGTACCACATGCCTGTAATCTAGCATTTGGGAGGCAGAGGTAAGAGGATCACAAATTCAAGATCAGCCTGGACAAATTAGTGACTTAGCAAGACTCTGTCTCAAAATAAAAAAGGGACTGCGGATGTAGCTCAATAAAAGGCTCTAAGTTTAACCTCCAGTATTAAAAAAAACCAAAACAGAAAGCCATTTTGAAGATAAGTTGGGAAATTCAAGGACAGCATGGGTATGGAGAGGAAATAATATATCTGGATAAGTATTCCCTACTCAAAATGCTTGAGACCAGACGTGTTCCTGATCTCAGAGTTTTGGATTTCAGGGTATGTGCACAGAATTCATTCACCATATGGTTAAGTGTCTCTACCCTAAAAATCTGAAATGCTCCAAAGTGACACTCCAAGTTTCATATTTTGGAGCATCTCAGATTTTAGATTTCAGATTTTCAGATTATGGATGCTCAACCTGTATCTCAGGGGTGACACAGGAGAAAATCCGTCTTCATAGCAGATGCCTACTAAAGTAGGAAGGAATAAAGATATGAACAGGTGTTTAAGATGCAGCACAAAAGAATAAAAATGAAAACAACAAAAGCTGTAGTATAAAACAGCCAGATGAGGCAAATATGGCAAAGGCTAAACTGCACCAATTAGGTGCAGGGTTGCCTGCAGGCTCCCATGTTACACCTTTCCTTCGACTTTTCTATGTCTGGAACAGGCTGCCAGTGGGGTAGGCACAAGAAGGGTTCTCGGGGAGGCAACCAGCAGCGCAGCAAGGTAGGCACTGAGGTGTATAGGCAGTGTCCAGCCCCCAACGTGCCTCCTGTCAGCCCTGCCACCCGGTCTCTCCCCAGGGTCAGGGCAGCTAGGGACCTCGGGCCCAGATGGGATGGGACAGCAAGGACAGCATCAGCCAGCCATGAGCAGAGTGGAGGGGGCCTCCCTCTTGCTGGATTCCTGGCTCATACCTCCCCAGTGGTAGGCCCAAAAATCTGAGTTTTGTTGTCTCTGGGGCTGACCCAGTAGTTTTTTCTCCAGCAGGCAGCAAAAGGTGCTAAGAAAAGGAAAAAGGCAGAGGGACATTGCAGCCCCCACAGTCTTAGTAATAGGAAGAGTCTTGCCACATTGAATGGCATGTTACTCTTGCAAAAATGGAAACCAGACCATCTCTCTTGCCTACTGAACCGTGCTGGCAGCTCCCCACTGCTCCTTTTCAAGGCTTGCAAACCATGTGCCAGGTCCGCTAAACCAAGGGCTTCCTGTTTATCATCCCATTGAATCTCTTACCAACCCTGGGATAAACCCCAGTTTATTAAGTGCCTGCCAAGCACTGTGGGGATCTCCATCTGGGGGCCAAAAACCCTGGCTGGGCTCCCCAGCCTCAAGCACCTCCATTTCCCCTCTTCCAAGACTCCTGCCCACTGATTCTCTGGTGACGCAGAACTCTCTGTGGTCCTTGGAACACACAAACTGTTTCACCTCCAGATCTCCCCATAGCTGTTCAGTCCTTTTTCTTAGATCATGGCCAACTCCTAGCCGTCCTTCAAAACTCATTCCAACACCCAGGTCCTAAGTACTTAGCAGTGTAGAGTTGCTTTCTCAAGTAGCCCATGCTTCGGTCCCCAGTATTCAACTAACACCTCAGCTGGCCCAAGATGGTAATTCTGTTCCCCTTTGTGGGGCAAGTGTATTTTTAACCTTGGGGAGATATGCAACGATAATTACCGTATAGACTGTGGTGATATCTTGTGATCCAGCATTGTGCAGGCTCTCGAACCGCACTGTCCAAGAGTAGCCACTAGCCATGTGTATGGCTAATGAAACCGAAGAAAATAAAAATTCCATCCCTCAGTCACCATACTTCAAATGCTCAATAGGCACACACAGCTAATGGCCCCCATAGCGGGAAACAGATACCTGAAACATTCCCGCTATGTCAGCAGCTCTCTTGGTCCTGTTTTAGGCTTCCCCAGGGGTTCAGCCAAGGCCCTACCCTACCAAAGAGCTTGAGGAGTGTTTCTCAAAGCGAAGTCCAAAAAGACAAAGTGGGAGGAAAAGTATTTGCCACTCATTACAAAGGGTCAAGTTCAGATATAAGTACGAAAAAGACTAACTACCCAACAAAAAAAGAGGTAAACAGTATAGACAGTTCAGGAAAAAAAGTGCACACAGCCCATGAGGGTCAAACTGATTCAGAGAGAGACAAACGCCCTGCAATTTCTCCCTGCTCAGACTGGCAAAAATCCAAACACTTGAAAATACCGGGCTGTGGGGACAGTCATAGACATGGCTCGACAGAAACATCTCTCGAATTTATAAATGCGTATTTCTGTAGGGTCAGCAAAGCTACATCTAAGAACTCATCATCCAGACAGACCCACGTACACAGGAAACAAGGAACTCCACTGCAGCACTGCTTGTAAAGAGCCAAGGGCTGGAAACCGCCTCGGTCACCATTAACAAACTGCTAAGTAAACCGAGGGACACAAGTGTCCAGCTGTTAAAAAAGCAAAATAAACATTGTGATGACAGTGGCAGTTCTCTATAGACTGAGGAGAAAGATTCCCTGAGATCCACTGTGAAGTCAGAGAAGCAAGTTCAGAACAGCGTGGGTGTAACATGACCTTGAGGGTGCGAGGACTCCCACCTGCTCTCCGAGCACACAAAACACAGTGGATAACTGGGGCGAGAGGATGGACAGATGGGGAAAACTGGCAGTGAAGGCTTGAATCTTCTGTTTGTTTTGTGGAGCTAGGGGTGGAATCAAGGGCCTCGCCTGCCAAGCAAGTGCTCTACTGCTAAGCCACACCCCTAGCCCTGGCTTGACTTTCGAACCAGAAGAATCTCTATCATTTCTTCCCATCATTAAATGATCTTTTTTGGACTCTCTCAACCACTGCTTCAGTAATTTTTTTTTTTTTTTTTTGATGCTGGGGATCGAACTCAGGGCCTTGTGCTTGTGAGTGAGCACTCTAACCGCTGAGCTAAATCCCCAGCCCACTGAACCACTGCTTCAGAATCCAGAAATACTCACTAGAAACACAGCTTACTGACCCTCTGCAGATCCCCAAGTAAAAGCTCCGCCTACGACTCTGTTATGCCCTCAGGTCTGAAAATAGAGTGAGGTCTTAGACCAAGAGCCCCAGCTCTTCTCAGCTCCGGCTGGGGAGAGCCCACACTAGAAGGACTGCACACTGTAGGGCACAGTGGGTATCTGTCCATCTGTACCCCTTCCCCTCCCACCAGGCTTAGCCATTCTCAAAGGGCAGCCACACGGAGGTCCAGACTCACCTCTCATCCGGAGAGTCTACGTGGAAGGTCCTCTCAATGACTGTGGTCCACTGCAGGCAGCGTATGACAAAGGTGTTAGGCCGAGGCCTCTCAGTCTTCATCAGCTGGCATTCTGTGGTGGGGGAAGAGACGGTGGGAGAGGGGCTGGGCCAGCCTGCAGCCCTCAGTTCTCAAGCCACTTCCCATGCGCCTAGCCCCATGCTAATGGTGCTGGGAACCATTGATAGACTAAGAGGCCCTAACCTTGTCCTCACAAGCCTCAAAATCAAGCATACGTGGATGGCAACCAGACAATGACAACTCAAGTCCTCAGGGCTAAGGTGGCAAAGGCCAGAAGAGGCATCCAACCCATCCTGGAGCATCCCTGAGGAAGGGGCATCTCTGAACTGAGCCCTGAAGGCAAAGAGAACTGAGCCAGTGAGGTGAGAGGGGCCCAACATTCAGGAGATGGCCAACTCTGCTCCAAGCATGAGGAGAAAAGAGACAAGCTGGGACAGATGAGCTGGGGCCATGGGGAAGAATCTGGACTTGGTTCTTGGGGTAGCAGGGAACCAAGGAAGGGACATGAATAGACCAAGACAGACCCCTCTGGCTGCCATGGAGAGTGAGGGTGGAGGCTGGGGCAGGACCCAGCTGGAGAGGACACGCTGAAGCAGAGCAGTGCACAGGCAGAGGGGGAAGGGCAGCAGGGGAGGGCAGGAGAGGTCCTTGGCCTCAGCTTCCATCCTGAGGTCTAAGGCACAACCAATCCAGTTCTGAGATGGAGATGGGGAGGCAAACACAGTTTGTGCGGGGAGAGGGAGGGACACTGGAAGATCAATCTGGGACAGGGTGAGCATGAAGGACCTAGAGGATACTCAGGAGAAAATGTTCAAGAAGGTTCTGGAGACAGATAAAGTTCAAGAGAGAAGCTGGGGCTGTGACAGAGGGGTCATGGCCATCAGAGGTGTCACATGGAGAGAGGGCCCAGGAGAAAACTTTCTGCAGAACAGTGTGGGGCTGGGGCTGGGATTCCAGAGACTCTGGGGATGGCGGCCTGGAGGGGTAAGGCTGGGAAGGAACCTGCAGCAGGGACCTGGGGAGAAGATGAGGGTAAGATGAGGGTAGGGTAAGGTGGTGGCAGTGAAGAAGGGCTGCCTATGAAGCATTCTTAGCAGGTTCGATAACTAAGACATCGATGCCAATCAGGTCAGCTGGGAAGGAAGGAGGCAGGGGACAGGAGGCCAAGGGCAGGACTGTATTTTTTTTTTTTTTTTTGGTACCGGGAATCGAACTCAGGGCCTCATGCTTGCAAAGCAAGCACTCTAACCACTGAGCTAAATCCCTGGCCCAGGACTGTATTCTGCAAGGACCAGGCAAGGACTTTAGGTTTGGGAAGCTGGTCCAACTAGAAAACAAATACCATTCAGAATACCACAGAGGGAATCAAGGACGTGAGGTTAGCCCTGTGATCAGCTGAGTAGGAAGCCATGACCCTTCCAGGTTAGAGGGACAGAGGGGGGAAGCTACTGCCAGAGTGCGATGGACGTACAGGGCCAGGTGAAGTGGGAACTAGGGCCAAGGTTGGCTGTGCAGAGATGCCCTGGCTGCTCACCTCTCGTGCTCCATCTCCCACTGGGACAGCCCCACAGGGCCCAGCTGACACGGAGGGACAGCAAGGGAAGGGTGGGAAATAGATACGAGAGCGAAGAGGCCTAGAACAGGCCTCTAGGTCAAGAATGACTGAGTCATTCCAGGTTCCTCCGAAACCTGCCGGCTGTTTGATCCCCGAGCTCCAGAGCCCTGGGCTGCTTGCCCTGACACACACCTGCGACAGAGAAGTTGTTTAAGGGGGGCAAGGTCTGGTCGGGAGCCTCAGGCCTCTCCTTATAGCCAATGAAGGAGCCGTCACTCTTCAGCAGGAAGTACCGGGGCCTCCAGGTCTTGATGTATTCCCCTGAAAGGAGGCAGAAGGGAGAGAGAGGTCAGGGCAAGGTTGTCCTGACAGACGGGCAGGCAGCCCAGTGTGACAGTGACTCACAAGGGGCACCAAAGTGGGAGGAGAGCAGATGAAAACACCTCTCCAGGGATCTCTAGAGGGGGCCCTGCTGACACAGGCTTGGGCACTGGCCTGGCTCAAGCAATCCACAGGTCATGCCTGCTAGGAAGGTGGCTGCATAGAGCCCCAAGGCTGCAGCTGCCTCCGTGTGGCCAGCAGCAAGCTATCCCTGCCAGTGGGGCACTGTCCTGAAGGAGGCATGTGCCCTGTAACCCTGTGAGGCCATGTCCTATGGGCTGACTGTCATCAATGCAGTGGTGCAGGGGGGTCAGATGTCAAAATACTTCTGTGCTGGGTTGGGTACAGCTGCCTCCACACTCTCTGAGCATTCCTCGACCCCTTCTACCACGGATGATATTGATTCCAACCACAAATATCCAAGCACCTTGCGTGGGGCACACGTTCATACTACAAGGACCCACTCCCCAGAAGGCTGCAAAGGGTTAAAATGGCAAAACACATGTCCACACAAAAACTTACACACAAATGTCCATGGCCACATTACTCTTAACATTAAGTCAGTGGAAACAACCCCATGTCCACCAGCTAATGAGTGGATAAACAAAGCATGGTGGAACTGTAGCACAGGACACTCTATGGTCATAAAAAGCAAAGGAAGGACTGATAAATGTTACAATAAGGATGAACCATAGCTTCTGCTAAGTGCAAGAAGTCAATCTCAAAGGACCGCCAATTACAGACACTCACTGACTTACGATGATTCAACTTTCTGTAATAGTATAAGAGAGATATGCAGTCAATAGAAAGCATACTTCAAATTTTGCATTTTGATCTTCTCCCAGGCTGTGCAGTAGGATGCTCTCCCAACGCTGGGCTCCCAGTCAGCCATGCTATCATGTGGGCACGGTTACTGTGTTGCTAAGCTGTGATGTTCAGGAGGTTACACACATCAAATACATTTTCAACTTAAATATATTTCTAACTTAGGATGGGTTTGCCCGGATGTAACCCCACTGTAAATCATGCCTTAATCTTAACTGTCAACTTCAAAAGAATCAAGGGACTCCTGGAGAAGTAGTTAGAGCATGGTGGCACTATGCTCAGACAGCCCAGCTGGGCATGGGTCATAAGGTGAGTCTCTCCATGGCACTCTCTCCTGGGGCTCTGCTTCCCAGCCCCCATGACATGAGCAGCTTTACCCTACCACGGCCTTCTGCCATGAAGTTCCTGCCTTGGAGCCAGCTGACCACAGACCTCCACAGAACTCTCTGAAACCTTGAGCCAAATTAAGCCCCTCCTTCTGTAAGCTGACCAATACATAAGTCAACCAGTGTATCTCTGCTCAATGGACTTAGGAGGTGGAGTCTGGGGGAAGTCTGGAGGGTGATGGCCAGCAGAATGACAATACGGTTCTGTCTAGACGGTAAAATGTCCTAAAATTGATAGCAGTGTTGGCTGCACAATTCTGAATACACTAAAAGCTACTAAACTGTACACTTTAAATAGCTGAATTGTAAAGTATGTGAATTATAGCTCAGTGAGATAGCAACCGTGAAGCACTCAGCTTAGGGCTCACCACACCACAACCTCTCAGTAAATGCTGTTCATCACCAGCCAGCTATGCAAGCAGAGTGTACCTATCCCTTAACTGCCAGGGCACAGAGGCAGGCAGGAGAACAGGTGGGCTCTGAGCCGCATTCACCACGTGGAACCTCCAGTTAAATCACTTCCCTTCTCACTGGGTGTGCTGCCACATGCCTGTAATCCCAGCACTCGGGAGGCTGGGGCAGGAGTATCTCTGCAAATTCAAGGCCAGCCTGAACTATATAGTGAGACCTTGTCTCAAAAAACAAAAAACAAAAAACAAAACAAAAAATCCACAAAATAAGTACTAGAGCTAATAAATTCAGCAAGATCAGCATACAAAAAAATCAGCTGCATTTCTATACACCAGCAACAAATAAACCGTAAGGACATTAAGAAAACAACTCCCCCCAAAATAATACAATTTTTAAAAAGTAAAAATATTTGAGGTTGGGGATTTAGTGCAAGTGGTAGAGCACTTGCCTGGCATGCACAAGACCCTGAGTTCGATCCCCAGCACGTCAAAAAAAAATAATTCAATTTATAATAGCTTCCAAAGGAATAAAACAGAAATAATTTAACCAAAGAAGTAAAAAAAAAAATTCCACACTATAGTACATTGAGAAAATGAGTGCCATGGCACCCACCTGTAATCCCAGCAACTCAGGAGGCTAAGGTAAGAGGGTCACAATTCACCCTGCGGTGTGTCCAGGGCATGAGCAAGGCCCGCTGTGCAGGGCAGGCGATGAGCACCACTGCTCACATAAGGAGCAGCTCTCTGGGATTTGTAAACTTCATATTAATAAAAAAATTAGAGATACAAAGTTTAAGGAAAGGAAGATATTATATTGGACACTTTATTGGAAAGAGGGAAAAAGAAGGAGACATAACTACCCTAAACAAATCAGAGTAGGGGCTCCAGAAAGATGGAGGACCGGAGCGCCTTTGTCTTCAGCCCTTTTTAATTAGTGCAGCAGAAAGAACCTCCTGGAGGTTCTTATTATATCCTGACTGGATAGTTGATTGAGGTCCTAGGGTCCCACCCCCAGGTGCCATCATGTATGTGCAAATTTTTACGTGAGCTTTAGTTTTTTTTGTTTGTTTTGCTTTTGTTTTTGTTTGTCAGAATTTATGGATTTGTTAAGAGGACTTTACATACAAGGTCAAGTTAGCAATTAAATAAAGCGAAACATAGTAAGAGAATGATTTATATATAAAATAAGAGCAGTCTTTTAACGGGTCTCCCCTTGCCTCCTTTGCAAGGTGGAGAGAAACAGCTAGGCTGACATGGTTAGGGCACCTACCTGGCTTATCAGCTTTTTTTTTTTTTTTTTTTTTGACTTGTTAATTGTTTCCTCTGTAAAGTCTTTTTTTTTTTTTGATGCTGGGGATAGAACTCAGGGCTTTGTGTTCACTAGTCAAGCACTCTAACCACTGAGCTAAATCCCCAGCCCCTCCTCTGTAAAGTCTTAACTCTTTTTGGTTTGGAATAGCCAGAAAGCCCAATGAGGCTTTTCCCTTTTTATAGACTCCTTTCCCCTGTACTGTCACAAAATAAAAATGGCTGGGCATATGCTCAGTGGCCAGGTGCTTGCCTAGCATCATGCACAAGACCCTCACTTCAAATTCCAGTGCTGGAAAAAGAAAATCTACAGAAGAAATTAAAGACCTAAATAAATGCAAAGACCCTGTGTTCATGAACTGGACAATAATACTGTCAGGGTGGCAATACTGTCCAAAGATGTACAGATACAACAAAATTCCCATCAAAATTCCAATAGCCTTTTTACAGAAATGGGAAAGGCCATCCTGAAACTCATAGGAAATTATAAAATGCTCCAAATAGCCAAAACAATATTAAATAATAATGTGGTTAAAAGACTCATACTTCCCAATTACAAAATTTACTATGAAGCTACAGCAATTCTATGAAGCTAAACAGCCTGGTATGCCAGGCATTGATAGTGCATGCCTATAATCCCAGCCACTCTGGGAGGCTGAGGCAGGAGGATCACAAGCTCAAGCCCAGTCTTGGGCAACTTAGTGACTTAGTGAGATACTGTTTCAAAATTTAAAAAATTGTAATAAGGACTGGGGATGCAGCTCAGTGTGAAGACCCTGGGTACATAGATACATCACATTTTTTGTGTGTGTGTGTGTGTGCCAGGGATCGAACTCAGGGCCTTGCACTTGCTAGGCAAGCATGCTAACCACTGAGCTAAATCCCCAGCCAATACCTCACATTTTATGAAAAGTTTCTCAATATCAGTCCTCAGGAACCTCAGGAAAACGCATATTGAAACCACAATGAGGTACACATACATACCAGGATTAGCTATCATGATTTAAAAAATAAAACCAAAAAATAAAAAATAAAAAAATAAAACCAAGTGTTAATTAGGATGTGGAGAAACTGAAACCCTTGCGCATTTCTGGTGGGAATGTAAAAAGGAACAGTCACTGTGAAAGTTTGGTGCTTCCTCCAAAAATTAAATATAGAATATACTGTGAGGAATAAATATAGGATACATGACCCACACATTTATAGTCATGCATATTAGATTACAAATATGTATTACATATATTTGTTTGCTTGTTTTTTGAGACAGAGTCTCTCTATGTAGCCCAGGCTGGCCTTGAACTCATGGTGATCCTCCTGCCTCAGCCTCCCAAATGCTGGGCTTACAAGTGTGTACCACCACACCTGGCTTATAAATATATATTATAAATACAGAATATACGACCCAGCAGTTCTCCGCCTCAATATGTACATGGAAGAAAGCAGGTATTCAAACAAATACTGTACATTTTGTTCAGAGCTATATTACTCACAATAGCCAAAGGGTAGAGCCCCGAAGCACATCAAAGACAAATGAACAAATAAAATAAGTAAATAAATAAATAAAGACAAATAGACAAATAAAATGTGATGTATCTATGCAATCAATTATTTAGCCATAAATAAGAAGGAATTACTGATACAAGCTATAACACAGAGGAATCCCAAAAGCATTATGTTAAGTGAACAAGCCAGTCACAAAAGGCCACATATGATATGATTCCATTCATGGGAGTGTCTAGAATAGGAAAATCCATAAATACAGAGAGCAAACTGGTGACTGCCAGATGCTGGGAGGAAGAACACATGGAGACTAACTGCTTAATAGGCACAAAGTAGGGTTGGGGATTTAGCTCAGAGGTAGAGCACTAGACTGGCAAGCACAGGGCCTTGGGCTCAATCCCTAGCACCCGAAAAGAAAAAAAAAACAAAAAAAACGAAGTTTCCTTTTGGAGGTGATGAAAACATTCTGGAACTAGACAGAAGTAGTGGTTTCACAATATAATGAATATACTAAAGGCCACTGAGCTGCACAATTCAAATGCTTAATTTCACACGTAAATTTCACCTCAATTCCCAGCACAAAAAAAAAAAAAAAAATTCACCTCAATTGAAAAGAAAAAAGAACAAAATAGAAAACTCCTGTATGCAGTTACTGCTTGGGAGGGACACAGGGCTTCTGGCAACCATCAGGTTCTGTTTCTTTATGGGGACACTGGCATGGGGGCGGGCTAATGATCCAGGCACTTGTCTTTGGTGTTTTACACTTTGGTAACAAGAAAAGGAACCTAGGAAGAAAGGAAAAATAGTCTCACGGTCTGTCTCCACTTACAACTGAGGAGACTGAGGCACAGAGAGGGTCCTTTACTTGTCAAGGCTCTTCACAGCCACACCTACAAGAGCTGGGGTGGGAGCCCAGAGTCTGCACTACTGACCACTGGGCTGTGCGCTTCTGCACCGGCAGAGGAGACCCATGCAGAGCCTGGCAGAGGGTGGGCACTCTGCTACTGCTGGTAGAGGTGTGCTAAGACATGCACATGGCAGGAGGGACTCCACTGAGTCGCACTCTGAGAGCATGCCAAGCAAGAGGTGGCAGGGCGGTTCAGCAGCCAGAGGGACTGAGGCCAACCTCAGCTCTGCCATCTCCTTGCTGAAACCTTGGGCAATTATGCTCACTGCTGGTCTATAAGATGGCCTCTCTGGGGCAGAGTCCAGGGCCTGGCCAAGTGGGCATTCAGCAAACCAGTGCAGCCATTACTGTAACCAACAGAGGTGGGGCAAGGTGGCACAGGTGCCAAGACAACAGCAGGCAGCAGAGCCCACCTTGCCTGGCCTACCTCTGCCAGCTGCTGCTCAGATCACAGGCACCAGGGAGGCCCAGGAGTACATGCACTCATGTGTTTTGTGAAAACCAAGGCAGGTATGTCCAAGCTGGGCCGTCCCGGCAGACAAGGACTGCGGCTAGCTTATCTGGCCCTTGTAGCATAAATGAAGACCAAAGAGGGCTGAGTCTAGACCAGAGAGGAATTCCTCAGCCGTCAACAGTTCTGCAGCCACCTTGAGGGCTCTTTGCACCTAAGCGCAATGAGCCATGGGCCTTGGGAAACTCTTAGTAACAGAAGCCCAAGACTGTGGTGTACCCCAACACATTCACACCACAATCTGTCACTCAACAATCATTTATTGAGTGCCTATGGTATGTCAAGAATGTGGGGGTTTTTTTTGGTGGGCGGGCAATAGGAGGTAATGGGGATAGAACCCAGGGCCTTGCACATGCCAGGCAAGGGCTCTACTACTGAGCCATATCCTCAGCACCCCACCCCTTTTGGGGTATTTTTTATTTTGTTTTGTTTTGTATTTTTGAGGCAGGGTCTTGCTATGTAGTTCAGACTAGTCTTGAACTCACTATGTAGCCCAGGCTGGCCTCGAACTTGAGGCGATCCTCCTGCCTCAGCCTCCCAAGTGCTGGGATTACAGGTGTGCCCCACCATACTCAGCCCCCCACCCCTTTTTGAGACAAGTTCTTGCTCAGCTCCCCAGTCTGGTCTCAAATTTGTGATCCTCCTGCCTTAGTCTCCAAAGTAGCTGGGATTACAGGCATGTGCCACTGTGCTCACCTGCCAGGCACTTTTTGAGGTGCTAGGACACTATAGTAAATGAAACAACAAAAATCCTTGACCTCGTGGTGCTCACAACATCAGAGGCCTGGGTTGTTGACCCATTTTACAGATCAAGACTCAGACATGTGACATACCTTTTCCCATCACCCACACTAACAGGAAGTGACAGAGCCACGGTTAGAATCTTGATGTCTTCCAAGGTTCAGGCAGCTCCACTGAAAGCCCTGACCTCAGGGCTCAGGCTGGGGGTGCTGGCGAATACCCAACCTCTGCCCACAGAGGGCAGCTGGCAATGGGTCCCCCTGCTTAGGGAGGCCTGACCCTGGGAGGGGTATGCACACGCACATACACATGATTGAGGATGGCTCCCCTGCTCCCACCCACCTCATGTCCCATTCTTTTCTCACTGCCTGGCTGTACTCCACAGTGTGCGCCATCACTAGACATGTGTCTCTACCTGGCACCACCTGCCCTCACCAGAATGTAAGTGGATGGGATGGCACCTCCCTAGTACCTAGGACAGTGCCTGGCCGCACACTGACTGCCCCATAGTAAGTGTCTGCTGGATGAATCAAAGTGCATGAAGAGCTACTGCCCCCCGGCCAGGCATCCCTCCCTCCTGCCCAGGGAAGACCACAGAAACCAGCAAGGGAAAATGCTGGCTCTCAGCATGTGCTTCTTAGCTGCCTCCCAGCGCCACGCAGTTCAATGTCATGTGGGGACAAGTGGCCCTGCGATTTGAAGCCTGCTCTCTTCCCTATGTATGTCTTCACTAGGTCACAGCTTCCCCTCAGTACAACTGAACTGGTCACACTCTGGTTTACACTGTCCCAGGGCTTCCTACTGCCTGCACTGAGAAGTAAGGCCCTCACTGTGGCCTACAGGCCCCAATATAGCTTGACTGTGTCACTCCTGCCAGGCACACTCCCACCCCGGAGCCTTTGTCTTTCCTGCCCCTCCCCAAGGACACCCCTGCCCAGCTACCCGTGAGACCTAGTCCTGCATCTCTCTCTGCGCTCTATTCACTCACCTCCTCCATGTGGCCTCCCCTGACCAGCCCAGCTCCTTCCAGCATCCTTACTCCTCACAGTTTCTACTCTTCCCAACAGCACTTATCACCACCTGAAGTCCTATGTCTGTTTATTGTTTGTTCCCACCCCCACTGGAATGTGAACTCCATGAGGGTGCTGCCATGTCCCACAGGCTAGGGCAACGAGGTACATCATAATGAATACTTGCTGAATGAATGTAGCATACCGACTTCCCCTCCCTTCATTTCTTCATTTATAAAATGGGGCCACAAGTGAGATTACAAACACACAGGCAGACCCTCAAGCCTGGCCTCCAGGCTCAGTGTGTAGAGGCAGGCTTGGAGACTCAGCCCAGGTAGACCCACAGCTCCCTTCCCGACAAGCCTGAAGGACTTTGTGAGGTAGGCATGCAGGTTGGGGCTGGGGCATGCTGACTCCTCACCCAGTGCCTCTGCCTCTCAGGGCACCAGATGCAAGGAGAGCTGGCTGAGCGTGGTGGCATACCCCTGTAATCCTAGCACTCAGGAGGCTGAGGCAGGAGGATCACCGTGAGTTTGAGGCCAGGCTGGGTGAGTGAGTTCAAGGCTACCCTGAACTACTTAGTGAGACCCTGACTCAAAAAAAAAAAAAAAAAGGAGAGCTGAGTGGGCGAAGAGACACATGTCATAGGCAAAAGCAGCCCCTTACCGCGCTTGTGCAGCCAGCCTTCTTTGATGACAGACACCTCATTCATGGTGGCAGCGTGACACACTGTCACCTACCTTGGGACAGCTCAAGGCAGCCAGACATGCAGGAGGTGCTATGGACAGTGTATAGTCTGTAAGACAAGAGAGGAGCCTGTCAGAGGAGGAGGGATCCTACCCCGACCCCTTCCCTTGGGACACCCTGCTCCCTCTCCTCTAGCTCTGTACAGGACCAAACCAGGCAGGGTGGAGGAAAGCCCAGGGGCAGGAGGTAGGGGGTTGCTACAGTCTGGGGCCAACACCTGGGTCCCAACAGACCCCAATCTGAGGAGGCAGAGCTCCCTGGCCTATAGGCGGCCAGGCCCTACTCTCGGGCCCTCCCTTCACCCTCCCGCCCAATCAATGTAGCTGCAGGCCCGCCCTGCATCACTCCCATGCCCCAGTGCTGAGGTCACCCTGGATGAATCCGAAGGCCCTGGACACCCAGAGTGAGGGTGTGCTCAGAGCCACCAGCATGTGCCTGCCCCACAGTGCACGCGCACACATACACACCCCACTCCCTCCTCCACCCCCCAAATCCCCTCCATGCTGGGCCAGCAGTCACTCCCTCAGCCTCAGTTCTCTCCCCGCTGTCACCACTTGACTGAGGAAAGACAAGCGTCCGAGGCTTCAGGCTCCAGGATTCTGACAAGCAACCTACTGTGTATGTACTTGTCTGAGGCCTAGAAGCCAGTCCTGGGGGCTTGATCACGGTCCTGGTTCATTCCCTGAGACCTCTGCTTCTGTCCTCGGGAATGAGCAACCAACAGACTGACAGACGCCGAGGCTGCTGCTGCTGCTGCGTCTCAGGTTCCCAGAGCAGAAGGGAGAAGGGCGGGAGGTGGCTGCCAGCTGGGCCCCTACCTGGAGCCTGGGCCCTGGACTGGGGCCACGGAGCCCCAGGCGCCTTTCGTCTTTCCCAGCCTGGGGTTATTTGCGGACAGCAGGTCAGGAGCTACGGTGGCCCCCAGAGAAATGGCAGCTGGCTCTAGGGACACCCTGGGCATCAGCTTTCTCTCGTGCCCCAGGGGAGCTAGTGGGCTGGACACATTACTGCCTGGCATGTGACGGTGGCAGGCTGCCCAGGCCCTGGGCAGAAGGAAGGGAGGTAAGTGGGAGGAAGTGGGAGGAAAGGCAAGATGGACAGTGACAGGGAAGTAAACAGAAGGGTGAGAAATCACATTTTGGACTCCAGGTTTTACAAGGCAAGGACTAGAGGCCAGGAACAGCAGTAAGGGGCCTCCCTTGCCAGCAGGCATGGCAACTCCCACCCTGAACACACAAGACAGCTGGAGTACTTGACCCTAAAATGCTGGCTAAGTCAACCTCTAATGTAGCCACCTGGCTCCAGGCCACGCCCCTTCCCCCCTCCCACCCTACAGAAGGCCCGGCTAGTAAGGTCCTGCTTGGCGTCCTCTCTGGGCTCCCACCCTGCCCCAACTTTCTACCATTTAATAGTTAAAGTGGCCCTCCAGTCTGGCCATATCCTTCCCTGCTTGAAACCTTTCTGGAGCTGCTGTCCTTGGCAAAAAAGTCAAACTCCTCAGCGTAGCGGTCAAGGCCTTTTAGGACCCAGCCTCTGCTGCCCTTCATTCCGGCTGCCTGCTGTGCACTTGGCCTGCACAACTCCTACCACTGCTCAGGCCTGTCCGCACGGCCTTCGGCAGGGCCTCCTACGGGCCTCATCTCCACGGCCCCGACCTTCTCCCAGCTTCTGCTCCTGACCCCCAGCTCCACCTGTCTGACCTCGTCCCTTGCTGTTTAGAAGCCTTCTATGGCTCCCCAGTGTGTGCAGACAGAACAAAGTCCTTCCTATGCCGAGGAGGCCCTGCATGGGCTGACACAGCACCTGGCAAGTAAAGGAAATGACCACGATAGTGCTTAAAATGCCTCTCCAGCCCCCCCACCTATTTCAGGCATCTGTCATTCAGGCCTGTCACCCTGGCCTCCATCCTCTGTACCTTCAGTGTCTTCTCCCTCCTCCTGGAGGTCTCAGTGAACCAGTGCCTCCTCCAGGAAGTCCTCCCAAGCTCAGGATCACAGGCTGCACTGGGTGCTTTCTGTGCGCCTCCTCGGGCAGCTCTCCCCACACCAATCAATGTTAATTCAGTGGACCAGCCTGGCACAGATTCTCCTGAGCACAATGAATGACCAAGGCTCCCCAGACGGCCAGCCTAGGACAGGATGCAGCCACAGAAACACTTGCATTTTAACATGCCAACGATACTGAGTGTCCTGAGCTGTACGCACTGCTGGGGGCTGGCAGCAGAGGCCGTGATGGGTCTTACAAAGCTCATATTCTGGCAGGGAAGGCAGAACCCCCCCCCCTCTCACAGAACGTCAGGTGGCTGAGAGCTGCAAGGGGAAAGAATGGCAGGGAATGTAGCACTGTGAGCTACAGTGTGAGGGGTCATGAGCAGGCACCCAGAGTAACCATGGGAGTGAGTAGTAGGAAGCATAGGAAAAAGTGTTTCAGGCTGGGCAACAGCAAACACAAAGGCCCTGAGATGAGAAGGTGCTGGGTTCTAGTGAAGCCAGGGAAGAAGATGATGGCCTCCCGGGCTGTGACACACTTTCCCCTGCTATAAACTCAGATCTGAGTACTCCCCAAATAGCTCAAATAGAGAACTTGGAGGCAACTGAAGCTGGGTGTGGTGGCACACACCTATAATGTCAGCACTCAAGAGGCTGAGGCAGGAGGATCACTGCAAGTTTGAGGCCAGCCTAGGCTACAAGGTGAGTTTGAGAGCAGCCCAAACTACACAGCAAGACCCTGTCTGAAAAAAAAAAAAAAAAGAAGGGCAGTCCAGGAAGGAATAGAACAGAGGCCTGGGGTCCAATCTTAGCTCTCCCCTGCCCTCACTGGCCCAGCACCAGGCTTATTGGCAGCACTTAAGTACCCACTTTGGGCACAGGGCTCAGCACACTGCCTGCATCCAGTCAACAACCAAGCACATGGCTACCGTTATTTGAAAGCTAAGGGAAGGCACTCAGGTATGACCAAGAGTAGTCAGGGTTCCGGAGTCCGAAGACCAGGGCCAGCCGGGTGGCCTTGGGCAGCATGCCGGCAGTCCCAACACCCCACCAGAGGGGCCGGGACCGCGGACAGCTAAGGACAGCAGCTCAGAGCAGGGAAGCCATTTACCTGGGTCTCCCAGCTGAGAAGGGTGGCGGCCCTGGCCTGGTTTGGCCCGCCAGAGCCACTTTTTATGGTCTTGTCTTAGCGAATGAGAAGTCAGCAGCAGCTTGGGCAAGAGCAGGGGGAGGAACTGGAAGATCCTCTGTGCCGCCCCGGATTCTGTCCCGTCCTCCCACTGAGGGTGGCGACTCAGCCGAGGTGTTAGTGACGGAATACCAGGCAGTGCCGCTCCGAGTGCCTGCCCACTGGGAGTGCAAGCTAAGAACAGCAGGCAGGACAGGGATCAGAGATCCGCCTCAGGAACCCAGGCGGCACGTGTGGGCACCCATCCCCATGAGCCGCTTTCGGGGCCCAAGTATGCAGAGGGCCTGGGTCACAGCTACAGCTGCAGACCAGATGTGAGCCACCCGGGAGGCAAGGCGAAGAAAACAGGGGCACCTCACAGGACAGGCAAATGATCAAGGAACACACGCAATCTCACTAGTTTTAGGGAAATACAGATTAGAACCACCTGCTTAGGGCACCTAAGATTAAAAAAAAAACAAAACAAGGGTTGGCAAGGCTGTAGAGACGTCAGAACTCCTACTTACTACTGATAGGAGTGTAATACAGTTCAACCTCTGTGAAAAATCGGCAGTAAGAATTAAAACTCATTATATGCCTACACCATGCCCTAGCAATTCCACAGTCCCCCAGAAGAAATGAGCACATCTGTTTACCAAAAGAGACACATAAGAAGGCTTGCAGGAATAATACTATGAGAAGGCTCACAGGAATAATACTGAGAGTGGTCACAGATTTGGAGCCCATCCATAACAGAACAGAAGAAGAAACTGATAAGTTCATACATAGACTGGAACTCGATGCAGCAATAAATAGGGCTAACTGCTCATACATACAGCAGGGAGGAAGAGGAAGAACATGAGACTGAGTGGCAAAAACCAGACATGAAATAACACAGGAAGGATGAATTCATTCCCAGCAAGACCAAAACAGGGCACAGTACACTCTGTTTAGGGATGCTTTCCTCACTCATCAAACTACACAGAATAATCAAGGAAAACAACTATCGCAAAGGCAGGAGTGGTTATGTTTGGGAGTAACAATCAGAGGACATCTGGGAACTGATGGTGTTCCATTATGGTCACACACGTGTCTGCTTTACAATTACTGGTTCTGCTGCACTGTAGAAAATGTCTTTAATGTATTTTTTGGTATCTTATGAGAGCAGTAACTATAAAGAAGAACCCACGTTTGGGAGTTCAGATTGACTTGGAGGATCCCAAATTGGGCTTCCCCATTCCTGACCAGGGCTCTCCCCACCTATCCAGCAAGGCTGCCTGCCTCACCGGGCACCCCACCCCAGGCATTCAGAGGTGAGGAAGAGGACTACAGAGTCCAGGGGATCTGGGTTTAGGTCCTGGGCTCTGCTGTTTCTTGGCCATGTGGCCACAGGCTAGTGACACCCCTAGTACTCCTGCCTGTACACTGACCCCACTGAGAAGTGTCTTGTCCCCAGGAGGGAGCTGAGTGGCAGCTGCCACCCCACTGACATGCAGTTAAAAAGGCCCTCAAGAAGCACTGCTGTACTGGTGAGGTATTTCTAAACAGCTGCTAAGTACATGGGTATCACCAATCTACCTTTAATGTCTCACCCTATAGTACATTACTTTAAATTTTATTTATGACATTTTTATTTCTATTTATCTGACTCATGGTATTTCTCAACTGTTTCCAAACTGAACTCCCCCAGAGCTGCGTCTCACAGCTTGGGTTCAAATCCTCAACAAGCGATGTGCCAGATGCTACAGGGCTTGAACTGGCAGCTCAAGGGCAGAGGCGAACAGAGGGGCCCTCAGATGACCACCTGTCCTAGCTGGACAGCCTAGGGAAGGAGCTAAGCATGTTCACCCGGGTCATAAGGGTCACTGTGGTTCTTGCCACGTATGGGGGCTGTGAGGCCCAGCTGGATCCTAGTGCCTGGTCCACACCCTCCTCCAGGCTGGGATCTGTGACCAAAGAATCAGAGCCTCCCTCCTCCACTCACTCCAACGATCCTGTGACAAAAGCCAAAGCCCTGTCAGCAGCCTCAGGACCATCTCACCTTGATTCCCCCAAAGGCACCCAGGTCCAGTGGCATCTGAGGACTAGCAGCCCTGCATGTGCTGCTCCCACAGGGGGCAAGGCCAGCTCTGTTTGCGTGGCACTTCCTTTGAGAAGCCTTTGTAATCAATCTCCCACCGTACTCCCTTTACCCTTTATTCTTCTCCATAAGACATCACCAGGCACTTACTGTATGTATTTACTTGTTTATCGTCTATCTCTGTCCTAGGATGTCAGCATGGCAAAGGCAGACTCCTGCCTATTTTGGTCACTGCTGGATCCCCAGAACCTCACAGCAGTAGGCATGTCACAGGCAGTGAATAAGAATCTGTGGAAAGTTGGGAATGGTAGTTCAGACCTGTAATCCCAGCACTCTAGGAGGTTGAGACAGGAGAATCATAAATTCAGTTGCAGCCTGGGCAACTCAGCAAGACCCTATCTCAAAATTTTTAAAAATGAGATTTTGTTTTTTTGTTGTTTTTTTGTTTTTGCAAGACAGGGTCTCCCTAGGTAGTTCAGGCTGGCCTTGAACTCACTACAAAGCTTTTATGGTTTGTGTCTAGATGTCCCCCCCCAAAGCCTCACGCAGTTGTTAAGTGGGGCTTTTTCAGAGTTGGCTGAATCTAGAGTGTGTGACGCTGCGATTAAGGACATGTGATCACTAAATCAGTCCACTGATTGGTCTGGCACTGCCCTAATCCCCCAGCAACCTAGACAGAGTATAAAAGGGGCAGAAAGAAACTGCTAAGGTTCCTTGCTTGCTTTGCTGCCTTCTGCCTGCCATGAGCTGTTCCTCCTCTGCGATGTCCATCTGCCACGCCCCCCTGCCTTGGAGCCAGCCGATTATGGACTGAAACCCCTACACACTGTGAGCTAAATAAACCCTTCCTCTCTTAACTTGTGGGTGTTGGGTATTTTGTCTCAGCAACAAGGAAAAGTAACTAAGACAGAAGCCCAGGCTAATCTTGAACTTGTAGCAATCTCCCTACCTCAGCCTCCCCAAGTACTAGGATTACAGTCACGTGCCACCATTCCTGGTTTAAAAAAGACTGGGGATGTAGCTAGTGCTAAGCCCCTGGGTTTAATTCCCACTATCACACATGCACATACATGCACACACAAAAGAAAGAAAAAAGAAAAAAAATGAGAAAGAAATCTGTGAGATGAACATGCATAGAGTGAAGGCCTGTGCCTAGCAACAGCTCAAAATAAGTTCAGTTCTCACCCCTGCCCCTTGCTGAGTCCTTGCTCACCTCCTCTCATTGACCTGATTTCACTGCCAGACAGCACAGATGGGCTCAGGGAGGCAGCAGGAGGCAGACCTACACCTCCTGGAGCTGGGGCTAGTAAGCTGGGGCTCCTTCCTGGCGCTGCTAAGCCTTGCTGAAGCAGCAGCAGCGAGTCCCACGAGAGCCTGCCACCTGCCTCCTGATCTGGCCTTGCCACAGCTCCCCAAGGAGGGTCTGCCTGAGAGATAAATTCAAAGGCAGAAACCTGGCATTGACAGGTGGCAGCTGCTTGTGGGAATTTGAGGAGAATTTGAAAGTAGAGGAAGTAACTCCCTCACAAGCCACTGGCCACTCGCCATCCTATAATCTGGTGCATGTTTCGTGTGGGCAATTTGACAAATTTGATGAAACAGAAAATATAGAGGCCGGGAATTTAGCTCAGTGGTCAGAGCACTTGCCTAGCAAGTACAATTCCCTGAGTTGGATCTCCGGCACCAAAACAAATAAACAAAAAATAAACAAACAAAAAAAGAAAATGTATAGCTGGGTGTGATGGTACACACCTGTAATCTCAGCATTCGGGAAGCTGAAGCAGGAGGACTGCTGTGAGTTCGAGGCCAACCTGGGCTACATAGTGAGACCCTGGCTTAAGAAAAAAAAAAGTATGTGTGTATGTGCACGCGCATGTGTGCGCTTGGAGGAAATTTTCCTATGGAGAGCTGGGCCAGAGATCCTGCCAAAGTTCTAAGGCAGGATCTCAACATCAGCATTAGTGACATCTGGGGCCACATAATTCCTGCTGTGTGGGGTCTGTTCTGTGCCCCACAGGAGATTTAGCATTATCTCTAGCACCTACTCACTAAGCCAGTAACACACTCTCCCCCAGGGTGGTCATCAAAAGTCTTCAGAAATTACCAAATGTCACCTGAGGGGACAAATCCATCCCTAGCTGACTACAACTGTTCTACAGGTATCACCGCTAGAATAGAAAAAATATCTAGAAACAACCTAAATGGTTCACAGGAGTCTGGGGCTACCATGATGGCTGATATGCTAAACTTCTGAAAGAGCAAACCCTCAGAAGTACTCACCATATGCCAAGTCCATTCAGTGCTCCGCACCTACAAACCTGTTTCCACATGGTGAAACACAATGAGGCAGGCACTTTTGTGTCTTTATAAAGAAACTGAGGCACACAAGTGTAATGACTGGCCCCACGACCTGAACAGAAAGTACAGAGCAGAGAGGCGACTCTGCGTGGCCTGGCTTCACCAGCGCACTGCACCACACGGCCCTCAGAGTTAGGTCCCTGCTCCGGACTGTCAGTACCCTCAAACCTCGGTGTCCTCCTCTGTGCAACAGGGAGACGGCAGTGCTCCCACTGCAGGCTCATGAGGGGCGGAGCTAACACAGCACCCGGCCTGAGAGGCTTCAGCCACTCAGCATTGCCCACTGCAGCCATCCTGAGCACTTGGTGACAGAGGCTTGCTGCCCAACAGGGCTCACAGTGTGACTGCTTTTCTGAAACAAAAATGCACATCAACTCAATTCTACCATGTGCTTGTTTTTTCCCACCCTGACATTACTAAATTGCTACTTAGCTCAAGCCTCGTGCGTAAAATTCATCTACAGCATCCTTTTAGAAAAGTTAGGTACAGGATCAATAATGAGTCTTACAGGGCACAGTGTCCTAGACTTCAAGGCATAAGGAGGTATGCATTTAAATAGCGCATGTATGGAAAAACAAATCAGGACAAAATGTGCTAAAAGAGGCAGAAGGGAGTTGGGGATTTAGCTCAGTGGTAGAGCACTTGAGCTAGCAAGCGCAAGACCCTGAGTTTGATCCCCGGCATCAAAAAAAAAGAGGCTGAATACCAAGTGCAGGAGTCAAGGTAGCCTCAGGAACCAAATTCCAGACTCTCAGCCCTGGCCCTGGGCAAGTCACCATCCCTTTCTTCATCTCAGTTTCCTCACCTACACAGTAGAGATAATAAGCGCACAGCCTTCCACAGCTGCTGGGGGTACTACACAGGTTAATCCACATAAAGTCCTCCCATAGGACTTTATGCAGCAGGGCCCGACACAGCAGCAGCCCAGCTCCTATTAAGGATCATTACTTCCTCTGGGGGATGGAGACATGGGAACTTCACTTCCCACGCTGTGCATTTTTGAACATGTGAATTTTTACGTATTCTGCCTCCTTGGTGAGAAGTGGTGTTAAGGAAGCTTCTTTCTCTTCATCACCACACTCCCCTCCACCTGTCCCATCTGTCTGCTTGGAGCAGGTGGAACTGGAGGCAGGATGAGGGTGTGGGCAGGCTGCAAAAGAAACTAGGACAAGAATAAGCACTGGAACAGCTTTCCTTGTCTTCCTGGCTGCCCCCACGCACACCTTCCCCCACACTGACACCCAGGGCGTTATAGCACCTACAGAAATAATGCCAAACACACTAAGAACACTAGGCGCAGCCAGCAGGATCCTCCAAGCACAGCTCTGACCCTACCCAGGGCCTCTCTCAGGTACCCACAGAGCACATCCAAGGCCATTATGGAGGTAGCCAGGAGCCACCTGCCTCACCCTTCTTCCACTCTGCAGCCTCACTCTGCAGTCAAGTGACCCCAACATATACAATTTTCCCCTTCTTCTAGTCCCTTGGAGGCACTTTGCTCTCTCACCTCAGGAGCTTTGCACATGCTGCCACCCATCTTTACTTGCTCGATCTTCCTGACTGTCCCTCTCCCATGCTAAAGGCAGACCCTTGGACCTCAGCCTCCTCTGCCCCTTACAGCACTCATCTCCACTGCCCAGCCACCACCTGCACCATTATCTGGCTAACGTGGCCTCCCCTGCTGGACTGGGAACTCTACCAGGCAGTGACAGAGTCTGCCCTGGTCCCCACTGTATTCCCAGCCCCACCCAGCAAAGGGCCAGACCCAGAGTTTTAATTAATACCAGGAGGGGATGGCAAATAGAACCACAGCTTTTGTGCTCAGAGTTCTGCCAAGTGAAGGTGAAACAAGAACCTCTCCATTTGCTCATTCCACAAATATGGCACCAACTGTGTCAGCACCGCCCGGGGCCACCAAAGATGCAGCGCTAACCAAAACAGAACCCCTGTTGTTCAAGGTTGGGAAGACAAGTGGCAAAATAAATAAGCAACTTCCACAGTATATCCAGAGTTGACAAATGTTAGGAAGAAAAGCAGCATATGGAAGACTAGGCATATGAGAAGCAAGGAAGGCATTCTGATTTCATACAGGGCGGTCTCAGAAGGGCTTACCAAGACGGTGACAACTGAACCAAACGTGAAACAGACAAGATTCACATGGAGACCAGGGGAGAGCATTCCAGGCAGGCTGAGGGAGCAGAGCCACAGAGTGTGTGAGCACGGCTCTGGCAGGAGATGCTAATGGGGAGAGAGGCAGGAAGCTGGGAGTAAGTGAGGGCGCGGCTGCCCTGGGACCACTGCACGTGTCCTCAATGAGGCACAGACCACATGACAGCCTTCTTATCCAGTTGTTGACCCCAGAATAAACCCTGTGCAGTGGCCTGACACCTACCACGCACCTCAGGTGGGGACCACAGAACCACATTCAACAGATGAAAAAACAAAGGACTGAAAGGACTCTGAGTATCCACAGCCAGGGGACGGGACTCCCACCATCGGACCCCCGAGCCTTCTCATTTCCTTATCTTTGCTCCCCGGAGAGAGAGCCAAGGCTCTCCTGACCTCACCTCCTTCCTCTGATCCCTGAGCCCTGCAGAGCTGAGCTGCTCAGCACGCACACACACACAGCAAGACCCCTCCTGCACACGTGCTGCTCTGTGTCACCACCATCTGCCTCCTCTGTGGGACTTCTGAGCTCTGAGGCAGACTCAGAGTCACGTCCCCATCCCATCTCCACCCCACCCCCCGCTTTGAATGCACTTATCCCATCATTCTGTGACTGCGTAGATGTCCTGATCCAATTCAAAACATTCTCCTTTCATGGCCCTTTTGACTTTGGGTATGAGCCAGAAGTCACATGCTGCTAAATCGAGTAAAATGGAGTAGGACATACACCTTGACAGAAACTGCCATAAATATTTTGAATCAATTCAGGACATGGATGCGACCAAAACAGCACAACTAAAGACACTGATGAAAAAGGATTTCCAGAACTGCTTCAGAAAGTGGCAAGAACAACGGGATAAATGCCTTCAGTGCAAGGTGGGGTATTGTGGAGGGTGGGGAGTGTTTAGTGGCAATGTGTCTTAGTGTAATGAATTTTTTTTCTTTATTTTTTACCAAAAACATGTATTGGAAAAAAAAATGTATTGGTACATTGTATACATAATGATCATATTCAACATGGATATTTTTGTACCTGTACATGATATATCTTGGTTCCCCCCTTCCCCTCCCCTCCCTTCTGTTCCCCCACTCTTCCCTATTTGTAACAGGTTTATTTACATTTTTCCATTTTTTCCCTTTCTTCTTTCTTTTCTTTTTCCCTTCCTTCTTTTCCCCCTTCTCCCTATCTAGTTCTCCTCTTTGGAATACTATCTTTTTTTTTTACATAATATCTATTATACCTCTTTGTCCTTATTTACACTTATACTTTCTCATACCAGACAAACAATTTGATGTGTATTGTAACAAATTTTATTTGTATTTATGATTTAAAATTTAAACACTCACCAGGGATTGAGGATTTAGCTCAAGTGGTAAAGCGCTTGCCTAGCAAGCAAAAGGCCCCGAGTTCAATTCCCAGCACCACCCCGCCAAAAAAAGAGAAAAGATTCATGAAGTAGAATGGGGTATGGTGGCGGACACCTGTAATCCCAGCACTTGGGAGGCTGAGGCAGGAGGATCACTGCAAGTTCAAAGCCAGTCTGGGCTACATAGTGAGTTCAAAGCCAGCCTGAACTACATAGTGAGACCCTGTCTCAAAAAAATAAATAAAGGGGATTTAGCTCAGTGGTTGGTGTGCCTGCCTCACAAGCACAAGGCCCTGAGTTCGATCCCTGGCACCAAAAATAAATAAATAAAGAAAGAAAAATAAAGAAAGAAATCCCATATGACCCAGCCATTCCCTTACAGGGTATCTCCCTGAAGAGCTAAAGACATCATACTACAGAGATACTTGTGCAACAATGTTTATAGCAGCACAAACTGTAATAGGTAAATTCTGGAAGCAACCTATATTCCCATCAATAGGGGATGGGGATTTAGCTCAGTGGTTAGAGCGCTTGCCTAGCAAGCGCAAGGCCCTGAGTTCGATCCCAGCACCCCCCCCACACACACACGAAAAAGAATCTAGGCCCATCAATAGATAACTGGAGTGCTTGCTTTAGCAGCACATATAATAAAATTGGAACAATAAATAACTAGATAAACAAAATGTGGTATCTATACATAATGGAATACTATTTAGCTATAAAGAATGACAAACTAGAGTCATTTATAGGAAAATGGATGGACCTGGAAAATATAACGTTGAGTGAAACAGATCAGAATTGCAAGCTTGAATACCATATGGTATCCCTCATTTGAGTGAGGCAAAATACAAACAAAAGGGTAAACAATGGATACAAAAAGGCAAAGTGTTAGATATGAACTAACAGGCACAGGGTTCAAGGGAACAAGAAGAATGCAAAGGGAGAGGGGAATGGAAATCCAGAGGAATAATGACATCTTAAAAATAAGAACCTAATAACCCAAACTTAAAACAGTGACACATATACAAGGTACCACAGTAACTTTACTTAGTTGTGACTTAACGCTGCATTTATGTGGTTGTTTATATTGCTCACTGTCATAAGCAAAAGGCACAATGTATTATGGTCTACAAGCTTGTGTAATGGCCTGTAAGTCTGTGTAATTTTGCATAAATTCTAATAAAAATAAATAAATAAAATAAATTTTAAAAATAAAATTTAAACACTCACTACATTTTTCAATCACACATGTACACAGCAAGTGCTCAAGAAATGCCAGCGTGAGACTAATGTGAATCCTCCCAACACTCCTGAGAGACTGGCGATACACAGAGGTGAGAGGCCCAGGCCCAAAGACAGCCACACAGCATGGGAGCAGAGGAGTAAGCTGCACCCACGCTGGCGGACACATGCTCACTTAGCATCACAACAGTGGCAGTATGCTGAGGAACAGCATTTTTACTTCTGTTCACTTTTAATTCATTAAAATGCGAATAACCACAAGAGGCCAGTAGTACCACAGTAGAAGCACAGCTCTACAGACCTCCCTACTCCTCCGTCACCAGGAGCCTGAGGCACTGGAGGAGTGGACGTGATTCTCTTCGACCTGAGAGGGTGAGGAACCCGGCCTGGCTCCAAGAAACTCCCCCGCTATGCCCCTCTCTCCCACACTCCGACCACACTCATACCCCTAGAACTGAAGCAAGACTCACAAGCCCAAATTCACCCTTCACATCGACTCCCGTCCCTACTCTTACCACTTCAAGGGTGCATGGGGCACTTCTCTGAACCCCAGCTTCCTAGTCTGTAAAATAGGATGGAAGACCAAAGGGACTAGGCACATGATTGTGCTGTCTCAAAAGATCATTTCTTGGGCAACGCCACACTGTCACAAGGACCCACTGAGACATGCTTTGGGCCCAGCTGGAGATAAGGTCGGTACCTGGGGAAAGTCCACAGTTGCGCAAAGGCCAACTCTGAAATCAAGGGCTACCCTGAGCCACCTTCAAGACCAGGGAAGTGGCTTATGTTAATACAGTTACTAGGTGGTTGGGAAAGAATCATCCAGGTGACTCCCAACAAGCCTGTATTAGCTTTCTGAAAATAGCACCTAAATTAAACACAGGGCAGAAAAAGGTAGATGCTTCATTTTAAGCCTTTGGATATGTGTGAAAACCTGGGCCCTACAGGACCCAGTCTCCAAAGCAAAGTATGGTCTGCTCCTTGGCCTTGCCCATCTCCCAGACCTGAATCCAGCCAGCTCCCTGCCACATAGTGTCTCTCCACTCACCTCCCTGTCCCTCTTCCTCATCACTGGCTGGGTCCTGGGCCCTGACATCCTCCCCTCTCTCACTCCCCCCTTTCACATCTGGGCATATCCACCCTCGGCCTGCATGCTCCCTCAACAGCCTTCCTCACACTCTGCTCAGCCTGTGTCTTTCCTCAGTTGCCCTCCCTACTAGGCTCAGTGCTGTTCTCTTGCATCCAGAACTACACATTCAGTAAATACTTGGTGACAGAGTAGAAGACAAAGGACTAAAAACAACCCAGGGCTGGCTCCTGTGGCTATTTAGGAATCAGAACCCAAGGCAGGAGGGGCGAGCCCTGGCCTCTGGGGAAAGGACGCTGAAGGGCAAGGCTATGCTGAAGGGCAAGGCTGTGTGGCCATTACAGGCGGACAGAAGCTGCCACAGCCCATTTCCAGATCAGGCCTCAAATGGAGGCGTTTTCAGGATGACTGAGGCCCACTATGTGCCAGTTCTGTCTAGAAGAGAAAGCAAGGGAGACGTCATTACAACACCTGTGATGGACCTAGTAACAGCAGCCACAGGGTCTGTCAGAAATAAGACCAACCTTTCTCTTTTGTGGGTCTCCGTATGTGTGTGTGCCTGATATTAGACATAGGGAAGTGCTTTATCAATGAGCTATACCCCCAGCCCTTTTTATTCTGCTTTAAAATAGGGTCTCAGTAAATTGCCCAGGCTGGTCTAGAACTTCCAATTCTCCTGCTTCAGCCTCCCCACTAGCTGGGACCACAGGCATGCCATACCGCATCCAGCATAAGAATTTTAGAAGGGCTATCTTACAAAGGCAGCTTGATGGGGGGAAAAAAAGAAAAGAACTGAGATGTGCTATGTACCTGTGCCAATTTCCCACAATAAATGTAATCATTAAGTACAGCAAACACGTATTAATGAAAATAAAGTATTTAACCGGGCATGGTGGTGCACGCCTGTAGTCCTAACACTTGGGAGGCTGAGGCAGGAGGAAGATTGCCACAAGTTCAAGGCCAGCCTGGGATACACAGTGAGTTCAAGGCCAGCCTGGAGTACATCAAGACCTTTTCTCAAAAAGAAAAAGAAAAACAAACAAACAAAAAGACAGACAACAAAAAAGATTAATATCACTAGTTGGAAGACATGATAAGATGTACTTCCTGATACGATGTGACTTCACCTCTATGGTATTTTTTTCTTTAAAAATAACACTAGTAGGCTACGCGGAAAAAAAAACAGCAGGTAAAACCAAGCAGGGAGCCAAGTGAGACATGACTCCCAACTGAACATGGAATCCTAAATTGGTTACTAGAACATATAAAGAACATTATGAAAATAATCAGTGAAATCCAAATAAAATCTTAATAGCAGTAACAAACAAACAAAAAGGCAGCTTGACCCCGGATGCAGTTAGGTTCAAATTTCATGTCTGTCACTTACTAACACTTTGACTTGAAGCAAATGCAATAGCCTCCCTGAGCCTGTTTCTTCGCCTATAAAATGAGGAGACTGGAGTTGGGGATGTAGCTCAGTGGTAGAGCACTTGCCTAGCAAGCTGAGTTCAATCCCCAGGACTGCCCCCCCACCCCCAGAAAAGGAGACTGCCTGGCTCCCAGGCTACAGGAGGACTAACGAGAGCAGATGTGTTCAGCTTTGGAGCAGTGCCCAGGAGAGAGGCTGCTCAGCTAACTACTCTCAAGAATAACACTGGCATGCCTGAAATCCCAGCACTCTGTGAGGCTAAGCAGGAGAATCCCAAATTCGAGCCCAGCCTGGACAATTTAGTGGCGTACCAAAACTCTGTCTCAAAATTAAAAAGTAAGTCAGATATGGTGACAAATGTCTGTTATCTCTGCATTCAGGAGGCTGAGGCAGGAGGATCACCACAAGTTTGAGGCCAGCCTTGGTTGTATAGTGAGTTCAAGACCAGCCTGAGCTACACAGCAAGACTTTGTCTCAAAAACGAAAAATTCATTAAAGCTCTTAAAACTTAAACATAAAAAAGGGTTAGGTTGTAGCTTAATGTGAAGGACCACGGTTCAATCCCCAATACAAAAAAAAAAGAGAGAGAAAATATAACGCCGGTATGGTATGTGCCTTTCTGTGCCTGTTTCCCATTTACAAAACAGCGGTAGATAACACTGCACCCCCCTCCAGGCAGCATGCAGGTTTACAGAGCTCACATACCCAGGGCACTTGAAGCAGCTCAGAGCACAGCCCTCCCAGGGAGGCACCTCAGCTAACCGGCCCCTGTTCTCCCAAGGCTCCAGCCTCAAGCCCACTCTGCCAACTGACAGGCACAGGCCGGCACCCCCAGAACACTTCTCTGCTCTCAGGACCATCTAGCTCCGCCGGACCATTTCCAGCAGCAGCAGCGGCAGCTCAAATGAATCAAGCACCTTCTTAGGATGCAGTGTTTTCTGACACAGCCCGGCTATGGAGGACGTTCCCATTTTCAGGCGAGCAAGCTGCACCTCAGAGGTGGACCCAGGCTCCCAGGGTTCCACAGCCGAGGGCCTCTGGAACGGGCTCTCCACTATCAGCCACTCACCAGACAGTCCAATGGGGGAGGGCAGGCCAATGCCTGCCAGAGGATGAGGAGCCTGAAAACAGGCTGGAGGGGAACAAGGCAGTGGCAGCCACCCGTTTAGAAGGGCCCACGAGGTGGCAAATGGAGAAAAGTTTGCGTTTCTGGCCTCACCCTTAGGAACATCTGCGGACGAGCTTCCCGGGCAGGGCGGTTGGGCTGGAAGAACTTCCTGCAAGGACCTCTGACATGCAGTCTCCTCTTAGCTGGACCTGGCTTGCGGTCCCTACTCAGTATGCCCGGGGCACCCAGGCCTGCTGTGGATGCCGAGCTGGCAGTGGGTTCTGCCCCAAGGGGACCAGACCAAGATCCCACCCTGTGCCCCTCCCAAGCTCCCTCCCTCCTTCCTGGTCCTGCTCCCAGGCGGCTCCCCCAGCTGGGCCTCTCGCTGCTTGGCTGGCTGTCCAGAAGAGCCTGCCACGGAACCACCCCACCGTGCAGCCCAGAGGCCTGGTGGCTGAGGGCCTTCTGCTGAGAGCTCTGGGAAGATGAAGAGAGGCCCAGAGAGGGGTGTCTGGGTCCTCCAGAGGCCTAGGGTCTACTGCAGAAGACAGTCCTTCCCGTCACCACATCCCAGGGGATGTCTGGAGACTCCAAGAGGTTTGTTCTGAGGGGGCTCCACTCCTTCCAGTGTGGTCCCCAGTTGAAGCCTCAAAAAAATAAACTCCAAGACTTCTGTTTACTGTGCTAAGCCTTAAGGACAAATTTGGGTAAGATCAGAAGTCACGCTCACGTAGGGTTACCATGAACCTTCGTGTGCTGGGGAGACCCTGGTGCCAGACCACCCAAATTCAGTACCTGGCCTCAACACTGTGTTGGGTGGGGTGGGGGTGGGGGCACCCAAGACAGGTTAGAGGGTCTCGCCACCATCAAGTGGGAATCACTGACAATCTTCCTGAGTCCACAGGTCACTCAGGTCCTGTCATGGCTCCTTCATGACACCCCAGGCCCTACCCATATGTCGTCCCCTTGGGGAGCCCCTCCTTGACTGTTCAGCTAAAAGAGAACAACATCCCTCCCCCTTTTTCTCCTGGCCCCCATTTATCCTGCCTTCATAAATCCACAACCTATCACGTGCCACAGAGCTGCTGGCTGGGCACCTGCCTTTGCTGGAGGGCAAGCCCATGGCCTGGGCTTTTTAAATCTAGAGCTCTGCCAGGCATGCTGCTGGCCCAGTGGCCCACAAGCTGATCAGAGAGCCAGATGCGGCAAAGATGGTCTCTGTCAGTGTGACTGCTATCTGCCACCAGCCCAGCTGGCTGCACCGGGAAGGGATGGGCAGCAAAGTCACCCCACAGCCCCCCCAACAAAGGTAACAGCCATGAGCTCTGGGGAACACAGCGTGAAAACCACAGAAAAGGGAGGTGACCATGGGCCTCTGCCAGCCATGAGCCAGTGATTCCACTCTGGGGGGTGCGGGCATGTGAAACTCCCTGTCCCCAGGCAGAAGCCCGAGAAGTCAAGGCAACAGTCAGTTTCTGACACTCAAAATCTGCCCAGCTGCTCCTGCTGAAAGTCCAAACTCCTTCTCTAGCAATGGCCAAGGCCCTAAGGGACCAGGCTCTCCCCATCCTCGCCTGCTCTGCCCAGCTGCACGCGGCCCTGTGCAGCCAGGCCCTGCACCTACCAAGCTTGGTCCTCCCTTCAGGCCTTTGTGTTATGGGTCCACCACCCAGAAGGCTGTTTCTCTTTCATCCTGCCCTGCCTTACTCTGTCCACTCAGGATCAGCTCTCAGGCTTTCTCTGCTAATCCCTAACACCATGTGAATTCACTGCCTAGTATCACTGGGAACCATTCCTTGCTTACCAGCACTTGCCTTTTTCACTTTGGTCTCCCTCACCTCCCTGAAGACAGGGACTTTGACAAGTGTACCTCCTCATTCCCAGCACTTGATGCAATGCATGTATACAGTAGGTGCTCAATAAATGGTGGCAGATAAATGAAACCCTTTCCCAACTCCACAATGGCTTCAGGATGAAATCCATACCTCCCACCTGGACCCAGCAGCACCCACCCTGTGCCCACTCCCACCCTTGCACCACTGAAGGGGCCGCGGAGGAGATTCAACAAAAGCACACGGAGGAAGGGCAAGCACAGAGCCTGACATCTGGAGAGGATGCATAATGTCTTCCTTGCTGGGTGCGGTAGTGCGTACCTGAAATCCCAGCACTTGGAAAGCTGAGGCAGGAGACTGCCATATGAGGCTAGCCTGGGGTCCACAGTGAGGTCAAAGCCAGCCTGGACTGCATAACTAGGTCTTGTCTCAAAAAAACCCAAACGAAGGAACAATAATGATGATGATGATGATGATGATGATGAAGATGATGTCTACCTTGGAGGAGGGGCCCAAAGAGCTACATGGAAGAGGGAGGAGGCCAGGAGCTACATCTGTCAGCTTTTTCTTAATTGCATACCCCCTCTCCCATTTCTGCATCTGGAAAATGGAGACACTAATGTCAGTCCCAGGCTCCTCCTAATGTTCTCTGACGAGGTCCTGTAAACTGGCAGGGCCATCAAAGTCCTACCAGAAACAAGGATCACAATTACTAGGACACACTGAGGAGGCACCTGTGTCCAGCCCTTGCGTCAAGCAGAGAAGCTGTCACTCAGGCATACTGTTCTGTCAACAGTGTTAGTGCTTCCCAACAACGAATCAGGTGGGAATCGTCATCAATCCCACAGCACACTAATGAAAGGCACTCAAGAGGGTTGAGGAGCCTGCTCAAGACCATAAAACCAGCAAGCACCAGGGCTGGATTTGAACCCTGTGCCGGAAATGGCTCTAATGCACTGGAAACCAGGACATCAAATGTCTGGGTCCTAGCTGGGGCCTGGATCCCAGGACAGACCTGAGAGAACACAGGGCGGAGGGCGGGCGAGGATGCCTGGGTCCTGTAACGTAATTGTGACTTCCTCTGATACTGCCACAGTGCCAGGCACCACTGGAGGGACTTCTTGTAGATTAACTCACCAAATCCTCACAACGGCCTGAGGTGGATGCCTTTCTCAGGCCACGGTGCGGAGGTGAACACTATATCCCAAGGTCACACAGACAGAAGGTGAAAACACCAGAATTCACACCCATGCCCATGATCACATCCTGCCTCAAACGCAGGTCCCAGCAGCTGTGTCACCTCCTGCACAGTTTCCAGCTGTCTCTAGCTGTTTCTCCTCCCAGCACACACCTGACCAGGGCTAAAACAAGTCCGAGCCCAATTCTGAGGAGATACCAAGTTTCCCCAGCATGCCCAGAAATGCTGGACAGAGTACCCACTCACAAACAAAAACCCACTGCCCCAGGTTAACAAGAGGACCACTCTGAGGCCAAAGTAGGTAAAGAGTTCACATCCCAGCTCTACCACTTCCAGACCTGGAGGAAATAATTTAACCCCACTGTGTGTCTCAGTTTCTTCATCTGTGAAATGGGTATCATTTTCCTATATCACAGAATTCTACAAGGCAGACAAAACCATAGGTGTTTTTTTGAGGCTAAATGAGGTCAAATGTGCAAAAGGCCTGTCATGTGTCCAGCGTGGGGTAAATGCTCAAGAAATACTGGCTTTCTAATAACTCTGGAAATGTCACCACTCAATGTGCATCAGTTTCTTCCTCTAAAAGGCTAGAATGTGAGCGTTCAGCAAGTTAACCTACGTGAAGCATCCTAAACAGTGTGTGGCACACAGAATTTACTCAATGTCAGTCATCAATTTTATAGTCATTGTTTTTATTGCTGCTGTTAACTCTATCAGGCAAACTCTCTAAACGCTAGCAGGAGAGGACTAGAGGAATAAACCCCCAGTGGAGGAACCCCTGGAGAGCACCCACTGCCTCAATGACTCAGGGGACCTTTCTCTCCAGGAACTGAGACCCACGAAAGCCAGTCAGCTTGGAAACCACTGCTGCAGACCTGAGGATGCCATCTGCCCCCTTGATCACAGCGCTGGCTCAGTCAGCTGGATCAATCAGGGACACAGGCAGCCCTCCTGGAAATCCAGACCCAGGGCAAAGGTTACAGGCCAAGCCAAGGTCACAAGCTGGCCTAGGGAGCAGGAGAGCAGGCCACACACTTTGGGAGGGCAGGATGCTTCAAGCACCCGCCATTGACCACAATGAGAAAACAGATCTGTTGGGGAAATCTGACAGGCTTGGTCCCAAGCCCTTCCAAACAGCCTTCCTGGGGGTTGGGTTGGGTCTAGCCAGGGGCACCCTCCTCAAAGTCCCCTTGGCCTACAAAGAGCGTAACAGCTGTGAAAGTAGCTCTAGGCCTCCCCCCAGGCCAACTGTTATCACTCAACTGGTAGGGAGCTGTAAACAGGACTGGCTGCAGTAACTAGGAGACACAAACAGCCTCTGACCCCGGATGAGCTCAGGATGAGCTCATGGTGGTCTGTGGTGGTGCCTGGCCCCTTCATACCCACTGCCCACCAAGGTCGGGGAGGGACTTGCACTCTTGCTGCTTCTCAGGGAAGAGAGGACAAGGTGGAACCGTGGCCCAGTAAGAGCCCTAATTACTCTGCTTAGGCCTTTGCTGAGCCCCAAGAAGTCTCCAAATGAGAAATGGGGTCTCAGATCCTGATCAAGATGCCCCTTGCCCCTAAGACAAGCTGCCTCTCTACTCTCTCCTCCAAAGTCTTAGCCCGCGAGGCGAGAGCCACAGCTCCTCAATCCAAACCCAGCACCCCCTCACCTCCCTAACAGGGAGCCTATGGCTCAAAAAACTTCGGTGACTTCTAAACCTCATCTCCTCCAACCCCGGAAGAAAAGAACTTGCAAAGTACGTCCCACACACCTTAAATAATGAGAGGACTGTAGAGTCGCGAACGGACGATTCCAGGGTTCAAAGCACACCAGTAAACATCCAGTTCTCCCCGAAGTTATTAAAGTTCAATAAAGGGGGAGTTTCGCATAAACGCCCACTCCTACACAACAAATACAGGAAGCTGGAGCCCCTCCTCACCGCTCAGCATCACAGCCTTCCCTAAGCACGTCTCCAAACTCCCACCTGAGCCTGTCTTTGCCCGGTCTCTTCAAAGATTATAAACATCACTGCCCTCCTTCCCCGACACAGCGCTCCTCTAAACTCTCAGGATGCCTCCCCTCGTGCCTCGGTGGTATAGCCCACGCGGCCCCATCCCAGCCACGCTTGGTACAGGCTCCTCTCCAGAAGCCCCCACCCCTCTAAATACACTATGGAATTCCTCCCCCAAAGCCCCGATATGGCACAGTGCTCGTGTGAAACAAGTGCGCCCCAGGATGGTTTAGTACTTGAACCCCAGGCACGATTTCCCCCACAGTCCTCTGGCGCGGGCCTCAGCCCCTCAGTGGTTCGGCCCTCGCGCGCTCGGTGAGGTCTTGACGTTGTTCAGGAGGTACAGCCCGCCCCGGCCGCTGCCGCCCCAGCGACGGCTGCCCCCGGCCCCCCGGGTCTAGTGCTCCCGCCCCCACGCGGCCACCCCCACTCAGTTCCGGAAGGGGGGGCTCGAGGACGGCGGTCCCCCGCCCGGCGGGCACGGGTGGTATGGCCCAGCGCGGCACCGCGGGGGGCCCGGACGCGACCATCGCGGGGGGGGCGCCTGGGGACACGCGCTGGCGCACTCACCTGTCACCGGCGGCCGCCCAGAGTCTCCGGCGGGGCTCTACCCCCGCCCATCGCCACGCTGTCTTCTCCCGCTCCTTGTGTTTCCTGGCGGTGGCGGCGGCGACGGCGGCGACGCCTTCTCGGAGCCAGGCCCAACGGCTCGCGCGGCGCGGCCCCCCCGCCCCCTCCCCCCAGCCCCCGCTTACCGCCCCCTCCCACCCTCCAGCCGGAAATACCGCCTCCTCCCGCCACAAACAGGAAGTGACGTACAAAGAGCGAAGGCGCGGCTCTGAGTGCTCCAAAGCGCAAACTCAAGAAAGGGAGACTGTGGACTTACAGGGCGCCTGCGCACTAAATTAGGTACTCTGGGCCTGTGTTGGTATAAGACCAAATTTAGGCGCGGAATGAAAAAAGAGGTAAATTTGCGCAGACGCAGTAGGACTCCGACGCCCTCTTTCCAAGGAGGCCGGCCGCAGAGATTATTTCCCGGCAGCCCCCGGTGCATATTTACATAGGCTTTGATGTGTAGTTTGTACACTAGGTTCCGAGGTTCTTAAAGAGACCGGGAGCAGAACCCAGGACCACGAGGGGGTTTGTTTACCGCCGTGTCCGTAAGGGTTGAGCTTAGGTTTTGAAGCCACACAACCCCAGAATTTCCTTCTGGTCGATGACTGTTGAGAGACCGGTTTTTTTTGTGCCTCACTCTCCACATATACAAAATGGGTGGTTGAACTGTTTTATGGAAACAACGGGTTTTATCAATATGAAAATCTTTGACTGCAAAATATTAATGCCACCTGCTCTCTCTATATATCCAAATGCATATGGGTTATGTAACTTTTTGAAGGAGCAACTTGGCCGCACAAAGATCTTAAAATCACTGCGCAAAGCCAGACATAGTGGGACAGTCCAGAAATGCCAGCACTCTGGGAGGCAGAGGCAGGAGAATGACACGTTTGAACCTATCCTGGACAATTTAGCGACTTGGTAAGACGCCGTATCAAAAAAAAAAAAAAGGTAAGCCATTACACACATCTCTGTACAGTACAGTGAACCAAAGGTAACACCAAATGCTATTTACTCTTAAATTTTGTTTTTGGCTTTTGAGATAGGGTCTCAATATGCAGTTCAGGCTAGCCTTGAACACAATAGGTAGCCAAGCCTGGCTGGAACTACCTGCAGTCCTCCTGCCACAGCCTCCTGGGTGCTGGGATTACAGGCCTGTGCCACCACGCCCAGCTTATTTACTCTTTTGTATGGTGCGCTCTTGTATTTAATATTCTTTCTTTTTCAATGCTGAAATCCTCCTTAGCTGACTTTCCAGCACACCAACAGGTCATGGCATGCTGCTGGAAAAGCGCTGGAAGGCTTTGAAGACAGGTAGCATCTAATCATGTCTTTCCTATTTTTTTTTTTTTTTTGTCAAAAATGACTTCACTTCTCTGAGTATGCCTTTTTCTCACTGCAAAACAGTATTAATAGGATTTGTGTAGCAATTAGCCAGGCATGGTGAAACAGCCTTGTAGTCCCCCCACTCTGAAGGGCTGAGGCAAGATGATCTCAAATTCAAAACAAGCCCAGGTAATTTAGCAATTTATTGGATTTTTCTCTAAAAATAAATACTAAATAAAAATTAAGAAGCTGGGTGTGGCAACGCATATCTGATATCCCAAAACTCAGGAGGCCGGAACAGGAGGGTTGCTGTGAGTTCAAGGCCAGCCCGGGATATATAGCAAGAATCTGTCTCAAAAAAATAAATAAAAAGGGCTGGGAACATAATTCAGTCTAAAGGCCCAGGGTTTGAGCCCCAATCTCACACACACACACGCACACACACACAAGAATTTAGCAATTGTTATAGGCAAGATCTGTGCTTAACACACTGCTACTGTTGTATCTTATTGCTGTCTATAAATAAACTTGAAGGCCAAATACAACAGCTGGACTTTTTCAAATTCCCAGGACAATGGGGAGGGGCAGGATTTAAACCCGATCAATTGAATACCAGAACCTGTGTTTTTAAGTCACATGATCCTGGAAAATGGAAAGTATTGGCCTTACTTCTGTTCCTTGTGTTGCTTTGACAAACCACTTAATTATCATTGGGGGTCCTCAGTTTCTCAATTTCAACATGAAGAGTAATGGAGGAAGCAGTGCATAATGGCACATACCTGTAATCCCAGCACGTGGGAGGCTGAGGCAGGAGGACCAGCCTGGGCTTCATAGTGAGTTAAAGGCCAGCCGGAACTACACAGTGAGACCCTATATCAAAAAAAAAAAAAAAAAAAAAAGAGTAATGAAGAAGAAACTTTTCTAAAATCCAAAATCATTTTCCTCCTGCCCAAAACTGTAAATATGGGCTTGTGTGTATTTTACTTCTCATCCGGAATCTGCCCAAAGACCTCTTGCTTTAGAACAAAAGAGATGAAACCAAGCGTGGTAGCATGGTGGTATATTCCTATAATTTCCACACACTCTGGGAGGCTGGGGCAGGAGGATTACAAGTGCAAGTCTGGCCTGGATAACTTAGTGACAGAGCCAGACCCTGGCTCAAAATAAAAAGGGGCCAGACATGTGACTCAGTGTGAAGGGCCTATATAGAAAAAAAAAAAAGGACAACAGAACTTTTCCTAAGGGATGAGCGAGACAGTTCCTAAAAGCCTCCTCCTGTCCCCAGAGAGTAGAAATCGGGCCTTAGGTTCCTTTGTACAGAGATCAACTGCGATGCCCAGAAGAGCCTCATGGAGAAACCACAGGAACCTCTTAGCAGCCTCTGGCCGGAAGGCTTCTGCTCATCCCTACCAGATCTGGGGTTTTAACTTTGGCAGTGGTGACAGTGGCCAGTCAGGGGAGAAACTTCTCTTCCACACAGGCACTCTAGAGACACAGGGCCTGAGCATGGTGGCATACACCTACAACCCCAGCACTCTTGATACAGGAGCTAGGGCACGGCAAAGCTGGCTGGGGAAACGAGCAGGACGTGTCAATGACAAGATCCCAGGAAGCTGGGGATTTAGCTCAGTGGTTAGAGTGCTTGCCTAGCAAGTGCAAGGCCCTGAGTTCAATCCCCAGGCCCAGGGCAACTCAAGGACCCCATATATAGAACTTCTCCAGAGCTCCCACGAGATGTGGACACCATACAAGAAGAGCAGCCATCACAGGGAGTCACTGTTGTGTGTTTGAGCTCCCACCATAACCTGAGCTGAATTTCTCAGATGTGGTGTTATGGTTTGTGTCTAAATGTCCCCCTAAAGTCTCAGGTGGTCACAGGTGGGGTGTTTTCAGAGGAGGCTGGATCTAGAGTGTGTGATTACTAAATTAGTCCACTGATTGGTTTGGCATAGTTCTGCTGGGATCAAGGATGTGATAGTGGAATTAAAAGCACTAGGATTAAAGGTGGGAGTGCTACCCACCCTAAGGGCAGATAGTTTGGATAAAGTATAAGGGACAGAAGGAGGCTTGTCTATCTCCTTTTTGCCCCCCTTGCTTGCATCCCTTGCTTACCTTGCTGCCTTCTGCCTGTCTGCCATGCCACCCTGCCTTGGATCCAGCCGATGGTAGACTGAAAGCGCTACAAACTGAGCTAAATAAACCTTTCCTCCATTAATTTTGGGTGTCAAGTATTTTGTCTCAGCAACAAGAGAAAAGTAACAAACATGTGGTGTGTACTTTTATTTTTGCTTTTACCCTCTTTTTCTCTTTGTAGGGCCCAAATTCACTCTGTAGAGCTGGTTTCTCCCATACCCCTTCACGCCGCACTTTTCAGATAAACTTTTTCGCACTGTTTTTGGCTTGTCTCATCCAGTTCTTTGAGGCAAGAAGAACCTAGAATGCTTTTGATTGGAGAGCCATTTCTAAAGGAACTACCTGATAACACTCTGGGAGGCTGAGGCAGGAGGATTGCAAGTACAAGTTCCACCTGGGCAACTCAGTGACTTAGAGAGATCCTGTCTCAAAAAATTTTTTAAAAAGGGCTGGGGATGTAGCTCAATGCAAATACCCTGGCTTCAATCCCCAGTGTCACACACACAAAAAGAAACAGACACAAGTGAGAGAAATGAGGATCCCCCTTTCTCATCTTCACATAGCATTGATCAGATTCCCAAAGTTAGGAACCATTAAGAAAGTTTTTTTACTTAAAATATTTCAAAGAGGGACCATGCTTTAAAGAATTGTTGAAATAGTATCTTCAGTTCCCCAGCCAGGAGTCACTAAGCCTCCCCGATGCTACTGTGCTAGGAAAGTCCTTTTACAGTAGTGTTTTGTGTTTGGCAGAAATACAGATAAGCCTCAGGGGTTCTGTGAGTGTTGGTTCCAATTTCCTTGTTATAAAATATGTTTCTAACTCTTTCAAAAGTTTAATAGAAGACACCATGCACATTTGATTTCTTAATCCACAAGAGACTCCCAAACCGTTTAAGTGGTTATGTTAAGCTAATGTACTTCTGTGTAGAATTTGGAATGAAGTTTTTTCCACTCTTTTTGTTTTGGGTTTTTTTTTTCTCTTGGTGTTTTTGTTTTGTTTTGAGACAGGGTCTTGCTATGTAGTTCAGGCTGGCCTCAAACTCATGGTGATCCCCCTGCTTCAACCTCCTGAGTGCCAGAATTACAGGTGTGCACCACCACACCCAGCTTTTTAATTTATTTATTTTCTTGAGTGCTGGGATTATAGGTTTGCACCATCACCCAGCTCTACTCTTGATAAGACTGAACATTTTCCCAAATTCTCTATTCTGTTGTTTCAAAAAAAATTTCAATATATATGCTAATTTGTTACACTTATACTACTAGTTTTTCTTAGTTCATTGAAAAGAACATCTTGTTTTTTGGGGGTTTTTTGGTGCTGGGGATCGAATTCAGGGCCTTGTGCTTGCAAGGCAAGCACTCTAACCACTGAGATAAATTCCCAGCCTGAAGTGCTTGCTTCGGCAGCACATATACTAAAATTCCCACCCTGAAAAAGAACATCTTGTGCTATTATCAATTTCTTGTTTGTAAGAATATTTTTTGTCTATGACTTGTACTCTGAGCATTTTAGCCACTTTTAAAATTATGGTGGGGCTGGGGATTTAGCTCAGTGCTTAGAGTGCCTGCCTCACAAGCACAAGGCCCTGAGTTCGATCCCTGGCACCAAAAAGAAAAAAAAAAAGATTATGGTACACAGTGTATTAACTATTGTTATTCTTGAATTAGTGTGTTATAAAATTTTGTTTCCAACACAGGTAACGCAAATTAAGCATGAAAGAAAGAAAAGCAGTGGACACATCCCAATCGAGAGACATTCCCCAGAATACCTGACAAGTACTCCTCAAAACTTCCAAGGTCATCGAAAAAAAAGAAAATAAGGAAAGCTTAAGAAAAGGTCAAAACTTCCAAAGTCATAAAAAAGAAAGGAAAGTCCTCTCCCAAGGAAACTGAGACATGCTGACTCAATGTAATGTGGTATCTGGGATGAGATCTTGGAACACAAGAGGGACACAGAGGGAAAACTGAAGAAATCTGAGTAAAATATGCACTTCTATTAACAGTAATATATGACAGTCACTTTATTAATGTAAAGCCACTGCACTAATGGCAGATTTTTTTTTTTTTTTTGGTGCTAGGGATCAAACTCAGGGCCTTGTGCTTGCTAGGCAAGCACTCTAACCACTGAGCCAAATCCCCAACCCCTATTTTCTTCATTAATATCTACTTGTATTACATTTAAATAAAAGAAGCCCAAGCCCCTTACCCATCAACACAGCTGGCTTCCTATCCTGTGTGGAGTCAGGCCTTCCATGGCCTCCAGGGCCTGTGGCTGCCCCTGCTAGCTTTCCAGTCATCTCTAGCTGCTCCTGCCCTAACCCATGTTCCAAAAATGCTCCCCTCCACTGTGTCCCTCCAAAAGGCCACGCCTCTCACTGTGTCAGCCTTTGCACCACTCTGCCTGGGCCCCTAAACCTGATCTTTGTGTGATAGGCTTTGTGTTTTGTTGGTGTTTTAGGTACTGGGGATTGAACTCAAGGCCTTGCACTTGCTAGGCAAGTGCTCTACCACTTGAGCTAAATCCCTAACCCTGTTATTTTTTGATACAGGGTCTCACTATGCAGTTCAGGGTGGCATTAAACTCACTGTGTAACCAAGACTGGCCTCAAATTTGGGGGACTCCTCCTGCCTCAGCCTCCTGAGTGCTGGGATTACAGGTGTGCACCACCATGCCTGGCTCTGTTGTTATTTTGAGATAGGTTCGAGATAAATCACTAACTGGCCCAGGCTGGGCTGGAAACTGCAATTCTCCTGCTTCGGCTTTCAACAATGCTGGAATTACAGGCATTTGAGAGGTCTCTTTAAAGTATATTTTTGCATAGTAAACAGGTCCAGAAAGGGGAAGTCTCTTGCCAAAGATCATACAGCCAGCATGTTGTCCCTTCCCAAAGATATCTCTGGCTGAGCCCACCCTCAACCACAGCACTAGACTTACTTGTGTGGGTCCAGATTTGAAACACAACCCTATTTTATGCTTAGTTAAAGTATGTAGATTAGAGACAATGAAATACTTAAAAGGGACCCTCCCATATTATGAAGAAAAATTGAGATATTTATACCAGCCAATTCTTGTTTTGAAGCAAGGTCTTGCTGTGTAGTTGAGGCTGTCCTTGAACTCACTATGTAGTCCAGTGAACTCACTATGTAGTCCAGCTGGCCTCAAACTTTCAATGATCCCCCTGGTGGGATTACAGGCATGTGTCACCTCGCCTGGCTCTCCAGTCAGTTCTTTTTTACACCATCAAGAAGGGAACAATTTTGCTAGGTGTGGTGGCACACACACACCTGGAATCTCAGCACTCTGGGAGCCTAAAGCAGGGGGATCACAAATTCAAGCCCAGCCTGGCAATTTAGTGAAACCCTGTCTCAAAGTAAAGAGAAAGAAAAAGAAAGGAAAGAAGGAAGGAAGAAAGGGAGAGAAAGACCGACGATGTAGCTCCGTGAGAAGGCCCTGCGTTCAATACCTAGGACAGGGCGGGGTGCGGAGGGGAGGATAATTTGATGACTATCCAGGCGGGTGATCTAGTAACTCTATTCACACTATTGCCGCAAGGTGGCGCCAAATTAGCTGGCCATTCTGGCGGGAACCGATCTTCATAAAGCAACTCGGGACACATTTGTGCTGTTATTTTAACATTCATTGTTTAAAAGGAAGCTCTTACATGACATCTAAACACAACATGAGATTCCGAGTTGGATTCTTAACCAGAGGAAAAATAGCAATGATGAACATTGTAGAGACGACTGATGAAATTGGGACAGAAATTGTGCGTTAAAGAACTGTTTGCCTGTTGGCATTTTGTTTTGTTTTTAGCAAGCGCTCTACCACTTGAGCTAAAACCCTAACCCCTCCCTGTTAGCGTTTTTGCTTTGTTTTTCCAATTCTGAGGACTGAACCCAGGGCCTTCAACCTGAGCTGTCTCCCCAGCCCTTATTCGTTTTAAATCTTGAGACACGGTTTTGCTAAGTCGTTAAATTGCCCAGGCTAGGCTCTAACTTGCAACCCTCCTGCCTCCTCAGCCTCCCAAAGTGCAGAGATTACAACCGTGTGCCAATACCACCTGGAGTCCATATTAGATTTCCTGACTTGTTTTTTGTTATTGTTTGAGACAGCATCTTGCTACATAGCCCACCCTGGTCTTGAACTCGTGGCGATCCTCCTGCCTCACCCTTCCGAGTGCTGGGACTACAGGTGTGAACCACCATGCTCAGTCTAGGTAGTTATTTTAAATGGAAGGTCTTGGTCTGGGGAAGAGCCCAGGAGTAGAACGTGTGCTTAGAATGTGCAAGGCTCTGAGTTTGATCCCCAGCAAAGGAATAAAAAAAGAAAGCACTTTCCAATAAGCACAGTGAAAGATATGTAACATCATCAGGGACATAAATGCAAATCAAAACCACAATAATAGCTGGGTGACTGTGGCACAGGCCTGTAATCCCAGCAGTCTGGGAGGCTAAGGCAGGAGGATCACAAATTCAAGCCCAGCCCGGGCAATTTAGCAAGACACTGCCTCAAAATAGAAAGGATTTGGGAGGAATTAAGGATTCAGCTGAGTGGTTAGAGTGCTTGCCTTGCAAGCACAAGGCCCTGAGTTTGATCCCCAGCACCAATCAATCAATCAATCATCAATCAATCAAGGTTGGGGATGTAGCAAAGTGCAAAGTCTCTGTCTTCAATACTCAGTACTACAACCAAAAAAAAAAAAAAAAAAAAAAAAGGAATAAAATTCTGATCCAGAACATGCTTGGATGGACCTTGAAAACATTATCCAAGTACGAGTCAGACAAGAAAGGTCACATAGATGAATGGATAAGAAAAATGTGGTATTTATACACAATTTATTCTGCCATAAAGAAAGATAAATTTGAGACATTTAAATCAGACACAGAAGTTTAAATATCACATGGTTTCTCTTATATGAGAAAACTGAAATACAAATAAAGAGCAAAACAAAAAATAGGAAGTAAGGACATCTTTTTCTTTATTCCTGGTTTTTTTTTTGGTGCTGGGGATAGAACTCAGGGCCTTAGTACTTGCTACTCTAACCACTGAGCTAACTCCCCAGCCCCTCCAGGGTGTATTTTTATCTTGCTTTTTCTCTTTTACTCAGCCCAAGCTCACTCTGCAGAGCCAGTTTCTTTCACTCTTCACATTTACTTTCTTTTTATTTTTTTGTGGTGCTGGGAATCAAACCCAGGGCCTTGCACTTGCTAGGCAAGTACTCTACCACTGAGCTAAATCCTCAACCCCGCATTTACTTTTCTTTTCTTTTTTTTTTTTTTTTGCTGTTGTGCCGGGGATCGAACTCAGGCCCTTGTGCTTCCAAGGCAAGCACTCTAATCACTGAGCTAAATCCCCAGCCCCCCGCATTTACTTTTCAAATAAACTTTGCTACTGCTTTTGCTCATTTCATTCAATTCTTTGTTCAAGACAAAGAAAAAAACAGATCACATGCGATTCCATTTATAAGAAATGTCCAGGGGCTGAGGATTTAGCTCAGTGATTAGA